>JACJUY010011162.1:18477-41099 GCA_014220935.1 Platorchestia sp. MABIK
CCCACAGCCAACAACACCCACAGCCAACAACACCCACAGCCAACAATACCCACAGCCAACAACACCCACAACACCCCGAGCCAACAACACCCACAACACCCAGAGCCAACAACACCCACAATACCCAAAGCCAACAACACCCAAAGGAAACGACACCCAAGGCAACCAACCCCCATAGCAGACGCGCGCCTACGGACGGCCTACGGCCGAGGCGTGGGCGCAATTTTGCAGCTCACCGAAAGAACGTTAAGGGCCTGACGGGTACAAATCACTGGGCGTCAGGCAGCTCACGGAGCTCGTCAAAAATAAAACGGAGCCAATCATTGCCGCGAGGCACAGGGCAGTCGGGTGGGGGCCGAGATGGAGCACTACGATATCAGGCACAGGCGCAATTGATGAATGGACTTGCAAGAATAGGCCGAGGCTCTCTTCTCCAATCTTACAAGGTTTTACTCGATTTCTGAAAAATTCGGAGCATAAAATTCCGAGCCACCTTGGACACAAGAGTGAGTGAATAAAGGTGAAGATATTCTGAACGATTTGAGACAGTAAAGGGTAAAGTACAGACGTGTCACGCTCCCTTGATTTCAATCGAGAAAACTTCCAAGTTAGACAATCACTCTATACGGACAGGTAAAGAAGTACGTATAAAAAACGAACCTAACCAAGCGAAGGACACGTCACCGGAAGCAACGTTCGACAAAAAACATCGTTGACATGGTTTTTTAGAACTGTGATATCATTGACGAATGTGCATGATGCGTCGCCAAAGAAGAGACGAGGGCCAATTTTTGGCCTACGACCTGAGAGTTCTTAAGCTTGAGCTGCCTTCAAAATCCCACATTAAAAACTAACGTCGTTCCACATTGGGTGTAAATAATTTGAGTAGAAGAGCCATTTTAAACCTCCCTAACAAAAACAAGATTAAATTAAAATTTAGGGATCTTTTCCAGATAAGCCCCGCCACTAAGCCAACACATAAGTCCACCCACTTGTAACTTTCGAAATAACGCACCTATCGACTTCAAATTACTATCAAACGAAAGATTAAAACATTCTTTCGTTTGAGCGTAATTTGAGTCGATAAGCGCATAATTTCGAAAGTTACACGTGAGTGAATTTATGTATTGCATTAGTAGCGGGGCTTCTCTGAAAAAAATCCAAATTTAGTTTAAGCTTTCCTAACAACAACAAAGGTATTCCAAAAAGAGGAAGGAACCAATGAGTTTGCAGTTAAGGGATAGGAGAATCTACGCGTAAGGTGCGCATAGAAAGAGCAAGTTTAGAAAGACGTATACAAAACAAAATCGAAGTTGAAGAAAAAAGTCAGAGGGGCCGAAATAAAGGACAGCACTGAACTGAATAGACGGTCCGTAACTAAATAAAAATAAACTAATTTAACCAAGAGAAAAGCCGCCAGACCATTTTGGGACCGGACATCTTCCCTCATGTAGCACTAATACCCATCGATACAATATCAGAACCCCCCCTAGGAAAGTATAAATAGCTAACTACCACAGCAAAAAAGGCACTAAGTTCCTAAACTCGATAACGAGCTGCAGATGCTGATGGATGAACGTAGTTCTAAGGAGCTCTGTCTACAATCATTTTATCTTCATTAGCACGACGTTGTGGACAATTTTCTGCAGGTGCATCGAAAGAGAGAACGAAAGCACCTGCGAATAATTCGTGCTCATTTTCAAGCAATAAAAAGTTACAAAATATATGTAAGTAAACTCCTTAACAAAGGAGAAGCTTCTTGAGTACTCAACTTTTGATAATGCTCAGAAAATTTTGTTGGGATATTGAAAAAATTAGCAAACCCACCCGAAATTTAAACTCTGAACATTGAAAAACAGCACAACTAAATTGTAAAACTGAAGTAGTCGAACAAAGACCGGTACCAGACTTGTGGATGACTCAAAAAGTACATTTTATTGAAGGGAAGTACATAGTCTCAGCTGAAACTCTCAGTTCCACCGTACAACTAAACTAGTTACACAAGCTCCCAAAATAAGCGCTGTTCACTCCTCGGTAGGAGACTTTGCTCATCTCCGATATGTCCGATACTCCGAAAAGTGTTCCGAAGACATTGGATTCGTTTATAAGTTAGTTTAAGCCTCCTTAACCACGACAAAGGCGTTCAAAAAAAAAAGAATAATTGCCCCATTTAGAACAGTGTTAGAGGAGTGCAGAATTTTAGCACAAGGCATTTTTCCGCAAAAAATCTCACACGCATAGAAACAGCAAATTGAGAAGAAAGGTAATCAAACAGGATAAAGGTTAAAAAAAAAAGAATAATTGCCCCATTTAGAACAGTGTTAGAGTGCGGAATTTTAGCACAAGGCGTTTTTCCGCAAAAAATCCCAAACGCATAGAAACAGTAAATTGGGAAGAAAAGTAATCAAACAGGATAGAAGTTCCAGAAGAAAATAATAGGTGCTGAAAACAGGGGAGCAGTGAGCTGAAAAATGATTGTCCTCAAGAACGAAATCAATTTTATTTCAACAAAAAACGTCCACCTAATGCCTAGCTCGGGACCTCACATTTTCCGGATGAGAGCGCTAATTCCCATAGATATAACAGTTGCACCCCTCAGAGAGGGTTCCAACGAGATGCTTTAGATATTTCACGAATGCTATAAAGCGCTTAGTCTCCGGTGCCAAGCCATGAAGTTCACCGTTTGCGAATATCGGCAGCCCAAAACTTGCAAATTGAAGCTGTAAATTTCCCATTGGGCCCCAGATACAGGACTCAATTGCGAAGTGGTACATAAAAAGCTGATTAAAACTACCAGTTATGATTTAAAATTTTGAAGGCCCGTTTCATTTCGTAACGTTGTGACGCAGTATGAAAAACGGGTTTTGTAAGCCCTAAATAATTAATAAATAACTGATAGTGGACAACAGACAAGATAGACGCCGGACGATGTCGAAATCCACTCACGAACTTCAAAAATAAACAGTCTAGTGTTACAAGCAGTCATGCTCACCTCAACACTGGTTCATGCTCTCACTTGTCAAGAATATGTAGCGAATAATTTCAAAAAGCTTCTAAGGCAGGCAAAAAATAGATTGGCGGTTCATCACATCATTTGCTGAAAATTGTTATTTCCCAAGTTTTAACAAATCGTTAAATTGTTTTGAGTGTGATCCTATTTCGTAAAAATCAACAGTTCCTCTGCACATTCAATTTGTGATCCGCGTTGAGTACACGTTGAATACATCTCCATGAACAAATTTTTACTGACTAACACAAATTTCAGAACTCAAGGAAGACCTTTAACGAGGTGACTAAAAGTAATTACGATACTCTTGCTTAGAATTAAACAACTTTCAAACATCATTTTCCCTTAAAAAATCACAACGTATTCCATGTTAATGGAAAGCCAGAAAGCTGGCGACTGATATCTTTTCACACATTTTTAATGACACTTCAATCCCACAGTTGAAAGATGCAACAATTATAAATAAATTACAGAATCTATAAAAGATTCGGTGAATTTCAAAGCGCATTAAATGGCGTGCTGCTCTCACCTTTGCTTCTGTGGCTCTCCCTGGATATAGATGGAGGCAAATCTCTCCATATTAAGCCGACACACCTGCCTGAACCAACAAATTTGCGATGCTCTATGGACCCACGGTCAACTTCAGTTCCATCAACACCACAGCCCCAAAACTGAGATTTGCAGCGCGTTAGGGGCAGTTTTTACGCGACTTGAACTTTAATTCCCTCTCGAAATAAGCTCGCAGCCGACGCTGTTCCACGCCGCCGAGCTGTGGCCGTAATGACGCTCCTGCTAATCGCACGAGCGCAAAATGAAACGTTGTCACAAGCATGCGCGTTTCACGGCCCAGAGAAAAACATCAACGGAGTCGACGAGCTCGAGCCCCTGATATTTATTCGGATTAATTAGACCGATTTGCATGCTAACTTATACAGCAGAGTTCGTTAAGGCTGGGCAAAACAGCAGGCTCTGGTCGCAAATTTCGCCCCCGATTACCATACATAGCGCGCTTTATTTTCGTAGGCTGCGGTCCCACTAAGTTTTATCTAGTTTTTTGTCCCAGCATCCAGAACTAGGCTGGAAAGAGGAGCCAGAACGGGTGCAAACATTGGTAAAATACGCCAGAACTGCAAGACCAAGTTTAATATAGGCTGCGCTGAAAAGGTACGTAATTGACTTCGTAATTACACATGCTCAAAAGACTGCAATTCAACAAACTATTAGCAAATTCGAACAATTAACTTGTATAACGCAGCACATGAGGTTTCCATATCCTCAAAAATATCAAAAATGAAATTTATAATCCCTGAACAAAGTTTAATATTCTAATGAATTTTTAACCATGCGAGCCCTCAATGAAAACATTTTTTGCCAATGAATGCTTTCAAATATTTAGCGAAATAATTACAGAGAGTCCAAGTTCGCAAATTCATTTTTGTTCCATTACAGAAAAACATCAGAAATTGTGCTATGCTCAAGGATTAATGTGAAAATAAATTATGACTTTTTGAAGACAGATACATTGAATGTTAATCATTGGCAGGAAATCATCAATCGCCACACGTGAACATTCAAGCAGTTTTAGATTAGATTAGATTATTAGTTAGTTTAAGCCTCCCTATCCTCAACAAATGAGATCCAAAGAGAGGAAGAAAGAAGGCACCATTTAGTATGGAGTTAAGGGAACGTGGAATCTATGCAGAAAGGGCATAGAAACAGTAAGATGAGAAAGAAGTTTATGAAACAAGAAAAAGTTGATGAAGAAAGTAGTAGGAGCTGAAAAACAGGACAACAGTGAACCGAAAAAAGATTGTCCGTAACAGAACAAAAACCTATTTTATTTCAACAAAAGGAAGCCTACCTAACCCTTAGCTCAGGCCCTCACAGAGTCCCCCTTGGAGCGCTAATTCCCATAGATACAACAGTTGTATCCCCCTGAGGGGAGGCAAGCAGTTTTAACATGATGCTAAAACCTTAAAGCTGAAAAACTTAAATGCTAAAAGCAACCGTCATATCGACTTTTTTTTGAACATTTTAAATTTCTTTAATAATATTTGGCCCATTTACGAGTTAACGTAGCATACTTGTAACACAGCAACGTCACTTTCGTGATAAATACTAAAGACTGTGAAATGCTATGCGATCAACAATCAAATTTCACGCAGTCATTCGTATGGTTCCTTCGCTTTCAATCTCCGAAAGAGACCACAGATTAATGAATTCAGTGGACGGCAAAAGTATGGCATCCGCCGAGCATGACAGCAGCTGCGAGGTGAGCCGGCCTCCAGAGGGAGATGAACGAGAAGTTTAAAGGAAAGCGACATGCAAGAGGCTATCCCAATTAAGTACTGTCGTTTTTGCATATGCTGAAAGCAGTTCAGGTCTGTTCTCAAGAACGCTCACACTCCGTGGTGCGGGGATGGAGATTCCCTCCAGGACGTTCTGGATGACAGGCTGCCGCAGTTCATCGCACTGTATAATTGTAATACGGGCAGGCGACTAAGGCAAGTAATAAAGCATCACTGGGTTTTACGATTAACAGGGCATCTATTTCACATTCACATTTGAGCTAACGCAACGCTTGAGTTGGTGCATCGTAACGCAGACACTCTTCGATTTTCAAGAAGTGTTAATGCAACGCTTGAATTTTGGTGCTTCGTAATTCAGTCCCCAGCTCGCGCAACTCTTGAGTTTGTCCTTAGCTCCTCAGCACTAACCCAAATTTCAAAGACACAGTAATGAAACAATGGAATAAATGCTTCGTAACTCAGCCACCGATTTAAAATTCAGATGACGTTATTACCAACGCCTGTATCAACAAAGTTAAAGCGCAGTATTTAAGGAAGCGATTCCGGCATCAGCACGTGGAGCAGCAAATCATAAAAATTCTTTAACCAAAACACTCAGTATGTGAGTAAAGCGTCCTGCATTGGAAATTAACATGAAAGAAATTTAAAACACATTCATAAATGAGCACATACATCTGTATATCAAACGGATATAATTGAAGCTTCATTCCTTCGGCATTTCAGCTGGATGTAATTTCATTTCAGAGCAAGCACAACCTTGCTATTTCACAACTCGATATTTTGCAAAGTTATATCCCTGACGCATGCGCTAAATACCCCACTGATGTTTGAATAATATTGACTCAATATTCGAGCGGGAGTGTTTTAGATATCAATTATTAGTATCACTATTTTAGGTTCAGTTATCGAAACAAAAATACTGAAACTAAACACTCATGTTAAGTATTGAATAATTTCAACTACAGTAACTAAAAATAACTCATCTCTAACTACATAGTTATCGCTAAACATAACATTTCTGCTTTACAAACTGGTCAAATAAACAGGTCAGCTGCAGCCACACAACCGCCTACCCTCGACACGCATGTCCCACCCACCCAGACTCGCGGTGCAGACTTGAGTTCACTCGCACAGTGAGCTAAGTTATGGCTTGAGTTTCGACGAAACATGCGAAGAATTTCCCTGACAATGAACAACAGTCACTGAAAAAAAAATTTCAACGCTGGGGAATTTTGGACCATGAATAGATTTTTTTTCAATTATTCATAGCTTTGTACTTCGGCTCGTATCTGCGTATATCACCGGAGAGGCAAACGATCTCCCTGTGATGTGCTTTCATAACTGACGATCAACTTCTCTGTCTGATCTTTCATCTAATTTCTACACAAATTTCAGATCCCTTCGTAGATACCGTTTGATCGTCCTCTCGGGAATGTTTAAATAGAGTGTGATATATTTTTCTTCATGCGGATTACTGTTTTGGCTGAATCTGAGACCACGGCTCGTTTTAGGATTTTGTTTGTCAGGAAAAACGTTTTCATAAGGGCGGCAGTGTCCAAATTCCGTCGCGGCATGGTACGGGAAAAAGAACACTGGCGGCTGTTTTTTATAGGTTGTAAATGGTCATCCTTGTCATACTACAGGCCCTGCCTGCTGTAGCTAGGAAACTTAACGGGTCTCTTTTTGCACTGGAACTTTAGTACGACTCATTCTGACAACTAAAAAGAAGAGTAATAATTCCTAAAAGTTGTGAGAATTAACGTGCAAAACGAGACACTACGGAGCAGCTTATAGCGCTGCTTTCCATTCTTACAAGACTCGGGTAGTTGTACGAAGTGAAGCGAGTTGGAAATCATATGAGTAAAGGAGGGCTTTAATTACGTCATTGACAGCTTCTCCAGCTTTCCTACTATTCACCATTAAGCTCAAAAGACAAACTCGAGAAGTACTCACCCCCCCCTGAGGGACGAGAAGATGTTGATGGCGTCATCACGCAGCGCTTGCAACATTCACCATTAAGCTCAAAAAACAAACTCGAAAAGTACTCACCCCCCCTGAGGGACGGGAAGATGTTGAAGGCGTCGTCTCGCAGCCAAGACGTGACGGTGACGTAGTCCTTGACGTAGGACGGCAGCTCGCACGTCAGCACGGCTGCGTTGCCCGCCACCACGTGCTGGTCACGCACGTGCGCCTCGTATGGCACGTCCACCACTGAGTAAATGAACATGAATTAAATTTCCGAATTTCACCGTGAGTGTTCCAAGTAAATGTTCAAAAAATTGTGAAATGAAGTAAAACTTACGAGAAGCATTAGGTGAGCTTTTAGTGTGGAACAGAAATTTTGCTGTTTTTTCCTTTTCGGTTTTTGCGTTCGAATAGAGTAGCTCTCATTTCCAATATTCTGATATGTAGATTTCTTGATACGAAACGAACACAAAATAATACAACTTGGCTACGAAACCTCTAGTGATAAAATACATATCCAAATGTAATGACCACAGAACAAATATTATCCGCGACACAATAATAAATGATGCGTGGAAAACTAAAGCAAAAGCAAAAGTTACCTCACATTATTGCTCGCTACTCAAACGTGTGTTCGTCAACATCTTTGAATGTTAAACTTTCAACAAAAACCTGGGTACATACACTATTTAATTAGCAATTAAGCGTGTGTTATTTCTCAAACATAGATGGCAGTGAGACATGCATGAACCACCAAATTAAGGTCAGATTCATCTCCAGTAACTTCGTACAAGTCAAAAGCCCTCCTCTATACCGTATCAACTGAGGTGGCAGAGTCACTATCTGTCATATATCAGATTGTAGCAAAAGTTCTGTTGGTTTTTTTAATTTGAAATGAAGGGAAAATCCTGTCAAAAATATATTTATTTAGTCTTCAACATAGTCACCATTCTTATTAATTATATCTTCCCATCTTGCCATAAGCTTTCTGATTCGTTCTTCATAGAATTTAACCAGTTTGGACTCGAAAAAAGAAACTAGTTTCATTTCGACCTCTTCTCTTGGACCTCTTCTCTTGGAAGCCTTTGTCCCATTAAATAATTCTGTAAGCTCCTGAAGAGATGAAAATTGGTTGGAGCAAAATCGGGAGAAGCTGGTGGATGATGCATGACTTCCCAGCCAAATTCTTCAAAGAGATTTTTGGTTGCTCTTGAAGTGTGGGGTCTGGCATTGTCATGATGCATAATCACTCCTTTTCGATTGATCAAAGAAGGCTGTTTTTCCTGTAAAACTGATTTTAAACGAGATAGCTGCTAACAGTAAACTTCTGATGTTCTTGTTTGTCACCCAGTAGTTCATAATAAACAATTCCCTTCAATTCTGACCATACACACAGCAAAAATTTTTTATAGAGCGCAGTCCACTTCTCTGCTGTGGAATTGGCTTTGAACCACGACTTAGCCACTGTTTTTTGCACTTAACAATGTTGTAAAGGATCCACTTCTCGTCGCCAGTTATGATTCGGTCTAAAAAAGGTGCCTGAAGTTCACGAGAACGCAGTGAACACGACAGGTCACACGCTGTTGCCTGTTGACTTCTGACAAATCGTGTGGGACCCATTTCCCAGCTTTTGAGACTTTGTAAAGTCTTTTCATTTCCCGATATATGGTCATATGGCTTACATTAAAGGTTTTGCTCAGTTCTCTAGTGGTGCAGGTTGGATTTTCATCAATGGCGGCTTGCAATTGCTCATAATTTAATTTTTTGAGCATCCTACTCTCGGTTCGTCTTTCAAACTGAAGTCATCCTTTTTGAAACATGAAAACCATCTTCTGCAGGTCTTTGCATTTACAACATCATTTCCATAAGTCTCTTTGAGTGTATTTACTGCTGGGCTTGCCGTATTGCCTTCATGAAATCCAAACAGTAAAATATGCCTGATCTGCTCTTTACTTTGATTGTACATTAGGGCTAAAAATAGTTATTAATTACGATGATTATCACACTATCTGAAAGAAGAAATATTATTTTATTAATAACCATAGATAAGCACACAACATTAACAAGCTAAAATGAAGTAATCGTGCCCTAAACATTTAGCTCAAAAATTGGACAAAACTTCTGTTACAACCTGTACAAGTAAACATATCACGACCAGGGCCGGCAAAGTTTCTTCTTGGCGCCATCAGACCACCTAAACAGAACCTAACACCAGCTTAAAAAAGTTTTTGTATCGCCTAGCCCCGTCAGATATTCGCATTAAATGCTCACATTCACTACTGACCCGCGATGTGTAATCTGAAGTTCAACATTCAACTTAAATTTAAATTCAATTGTAGCGAGCAATTTTTAAAATAGCAAACATTAACTGGATCGTGCCTTTATTTGGGTTTAATTAAGTATTTATATAAATTGAATGTGTGTGTACTGGTCGGTCAGCAACATGATAAAAATCCCCGGCGGCTCACGGCACTGTCCATACGTCAATAGGCCCTAACGAATTTACTGGATACTTCCCAAGACCAGAAAAAACTCCAGAAGTACCCAACAGCGGAAGATTTTTCAGTGACTCGCTTGCGTAAGCTTCCACTCCTACCTCTGCACTAGAAGCATATTTGGTTCGCCCTTGATCATACGAAGGCAATGCAACCGCGCAGAATTTCATCTCGTAATATTTTCTAGATAATAAATATTGTAATAGAAACTTAAATTCACAATTATTTCTGTAAATCCGCATGCAAATTTAGTTTCAATGCAACTCTACTCGTACTCAAAACTTCTGGAATAAAGACCCAAGTACAGCAATTTCCCATCTATGATCAAAACATTATAATACACGTTTGAATCAATTAAGTACACGTTTGAATTAAAAAGTGCATGCTTTAATTAAAAAGTTCACGCTTTAATTAAAAAAAGTACACGCTTGAATTAATAAAATACACGCTTGAATTAAAAAAAGTACACGCTTTAATTAAAAAAAGTACACGCTTGAATTAATAAAGTACACGCTTGAATTAATAAAGTACACGCTTGAATTAATAAAGTACACGCTTGAATTAAAAAAAGTACACGCTTGAATTAAAAAAAGTACACGCTTTAATTAAAAAAGTACACGCTTTAATTAAAAAAAGTACACGCTTTAATTAAAAAAAGTCCACGCTTGAATTAAAAAAGTCCACGTTTGAATTTAAAAAGTCCACGTTTGAATTTAAAAAAGTGCACGTTTGAATTTAAAAAAGTGCACGTTTGAATTCAAAAAAGTGCACGTTTGAATTCAAAAAAGTGCACGTTTGAATTCAAAAAAGTGCACGTTTGAATTTAAAAAAGTGCACGTTTGAATTAAAAAAATTAAACGTTTGAATTGAAAAAGTACACGATTGAATTGAAAAAAGTACACGTTTGAATTTAAAAAGTCTACGTTTGAATTAAAAAAGTACACGTTTGCATTTAAAAAGTACACGTTTGAATTCAAAAAAGTACACGTTTGAATTAAAAAAAGTACACGTTTTAATTTAAAAAAGTCCACATTTGAATTTAAAAAAGTCCACATTTGAATTTAAAAAGTCCACATTTGAATTTAAAAAAGCCCATGTTTGAATTAAAAAAATTAACGTTTGAATTTAAAAAAGTACACGTTTGAATTAAAAATGTACACGTTTGAATTAAAAAAGTACACGTTTGAATGAAAAAAGTACTCGCTGAAAACGCAACAAATTGCTGCTCGGGATCCTCTAGTGTGAGACCTAAAATTCCTGGCAAAATCGATGACGACCAAGTAAAGACTCGCACCCCCACACCTCGTGCACTCAACACTTTGACTACGTAGAGGTACACATGTGCACCACTAGGTGCATAGCTCATTTAAGTACAGGTATAAATGCGAAAACTTTTAAACATTTCACTTCCATTCAGAGAGGTTCTAGCGTTTAAGGTAAAATATTATCTTCCACTAATACTTTTCACATTTCTCAGAAGATGTATTTTCACACATCTATTTTCCACACTATCACATATTTTCACACCGCTCAGCAGACACCAACGTATTCGAGCAGTCAAGTCAGGTTTGCAGCTACTTGACCGACTACTCACAACTTGACATTATTTCTGCTACTCACAATTTAACGTTCCCAACCGTAGCTAGCACGCAGCTCTAAGGGATATGACGTGGCCTCACCCACCGGAGCCACAACTAACGTTACCAACTCACCCGCCCTAACGGAGACACAACTAACGTTACCAACTCACCAGCCCTAACGGAGCCACAACTAACGTTACCAACTCACCCGCCCTAACGGAGACACAACTAACGTTACCAACTCACCAGCCCTAACGGAGACACAACTAACGTTACCAACTCACCCGCCCTAACGGAGACACAACTAACGTTACCAACTCAACAGCCCTAACGGAGAGGAGAGACAACTAACGTTACCAACTCACCCGCTCTAACGGAGACAGGCAGCGAGCGGAGGCGACCGACAGAGGAGGACGCCAGGCAAGCGAAGGAGGCCGAGTGCATGGAGGCCGTGAAGTGGTGGCTGGGGAACGGCGGGAACACCAGGCTGCCGTTGCGGGACACGGACACCAGACCCGGCACCTGTTGCAACACCACGCTCAGTTAGCGGGAGTTGTTTATGAATTTCGCAATGCGAGTGGAAAGTCATTCTACATATATCCCTGCGTATCATCCCGTTTGGAAAGAGGTGCGCTGCGAAAACACAATTCTTCTCACTGCTTTCTCATATATTGGCTTGGCCAGAGGTTCTCAAACTTTTTTAAACCATGGACCACTTTTATTACAGAAAATAAGCTGAGGGCCCCTCACATTTGTTCCCCTCAGGAATAAATGAATATATACATTGTACGCACTGTTCCATATCAACTGTCATGGAAAGCAGTAAATTAATAATACCTAAACTGCATCCACTGTTGAATTCGTTCAATTTTGCTGACTTTGAGAACCCCTGAACTACGCAATGCTATTTTGTTGGCCAAAGGCCGGTCCTGTGCTATGTAGATATCCTAAGATTATCATATCGGTTCAAGATTAGGTTGTTATTGCTGAATCATCTACAAATTAAACAACACTTAGAATTAAATTTGATTTTCATTATAATAAAATTACCGGGGATGCTGAATTCACTATTTACTTCAGAAAGTAATAGGGGGTGAAAAACAGGACAGCAGTGAAGCGAAAAAAGGCGATCCGAAAACGAAACAAAAAAACTATTCTATTTTAACACAAGGAAGGCCTACTTAACCTTTAGCTCGGGATCTCACATTTCCCCCCTGGGAGCGCCAATTCCCCATAGACCGTACTCACCAACGACAATTATTTTTCGATGCACGATGAGTGAAAACAGAACACTTGGCATTATGGAATAGAATTGAAGTTTTAGTTTCTCAGTCACACCCACGACACGAAAAAATTGATAAAACAAAAGGATCAGGTCAATCGAGCTGTTTCCCTTTAAAGAAGTTTCTCGTGGTGATGTCTAGAATATATTAAATTTTCTGCTCATTTCTTTGCCTGATTTATATTTCTTGCCCATCTGACAACCGTCGTTGTGGCATTTCCAATGCAAAATTAAGGACTTCTTTTAATTACCCCATTTTTGAATATCAAACATGATATTAAATAACTAAAAGAGTTTCGTGACCTATCCTATGTGGGCTATTAAATCATTTCAGGAAGGCTTCTAAAATTAAGCGAAGTAAGTACCTCATTACCTTTGAATACCTTTGAATAATTGATCTGCCCATGGCGCACACCAACCGCTAAAAATCTTTCCGGTTAGGTGAATAAAAATTCTAGTTTCAGGAAGGTCTCCAATATTACTCATAGCAGGCATTTTCGTGAGTAAACACTTTATTATACGTGAATATTTTATACGATATTAGTGTACATGGCCCGTCAAAATGACGGATTCAATATTTTCCTTGACAAAATTTTCCAAATGTGGAAGACAAACAAATACATCCTTCATAATATGTTTTAGCAGCGATTAAACTATTCTTGTACTAGTGTGCAGGTGAAACTCGTAGCACAGATACGCTCATTGAGCATCCCTATGAGTGCTACAGATAAGCAGAAACGAAACAAATATGTGAATAAACTAACACAACATGGGTATTTTCAGGTGAGATAACAGTTCGCTGAGCCACTCACCTCTTCTACAGGCCGCCCATCGTCATAAATCCAAGTAACGGCGGGAGTAGAGCTGCCGCCGTCTACGATACACGGTACTGCCCCACCCGTAGAGTTGCTGAAGACCAGATTTGCAGGAGGTTCCTTCACCCAACGTAGAAATGGTTCGCCAACCAACGCAGGTTGAGTTGGAAATTGATCATACCCGTCATAGTTCAATGATGAATCTCCAGCGCCACCGAGAAATCGATGAGAAGAGCCATGGAACAAATCGTTGTAGCTATTAGAACTTCGCAACTTGAATCGCTCGAGAAATTCTTCAGAGTCGACAACGTTTGAGAATTTTTGTAAGTTGTGAACAGGGTAGTCGTGATACCGTTTCTTCCGCACCGGTTTGTGCACTCTCCTGTTAATGAGCACTATTGGACTGAGAGTGGAGTTTTGCCACGAAGAGTTGTGCCGACGCCAGGTTTTGATCATTTTTTGCCACTTGTTTTTTGGTTTGAAGTGAGTTGGACGCTTGATGATGTAGGGTACAGCAACATTTGATCCATTGATGATTGAGTGCACTTGAACTTTGTTCGCTAAAAATGGGTTCTGGTGCTCTACCACCCACGGAGACCGTTCCGAAAAGCTGATCGAACCTGGAAAAGAAGGCCAGTATTATTATCCTTTCAATCTTTACGTTGAATATTTTACAAATTGGATATTCGTAAAATTTGTCCTGCTTTTTCTTTGCGTATCAGGAACTTAGTTTGAACTAGTTAGTCGAGTCCACGGTCAGGCATATTAGCGAGACTATTCGGTAGAAGTCTCAGAAGCGTAAAGTGGAAGAGAGCTTTGGGCCATTCCGTGAGATTATCGCTAACAACGACCGTTGTACGGCTCCCGCTCTCTTGGCGACGGAAATACCACGATCTGACCATAGCCTATCTGTAGCAACAACTGAAGTTCTTCGCATTGGCAGCAATTTTGATCAACTGGGAGAGGTGGGAATGAGTGTGCAAACGCGAGTCTATTTCGAGTTCGATAGCCGATACGGCCCATTCGTTACTCGTTGAAAAATTGCTGGTGTCATTGATTTTTCTTGCACGATTTGATCAGAAAGTGAAAAATTACTTTAAAAATAGAACTACAGGTCGCGTAAAATTACGGCTTATACAGATATTAAAATATCTAATCTGTATGTTTTCAAGCTCTCTGGAAGAGCTAGAAACTTCGGACTTGACTTCATTGAAGACGTTATCATCATACGACGAAAACATGACATTTTACCGGAAAACAAATTATTTCAATAGCTGTTTTAAACATCATAAAAGTTGTGACATCTTTCCTCTAGTTCAGCGAGCTCGCATGCGCGATGAAGAACAAAAGTTTTGGCAGGATAAGACCTCTCAAACTCACCGACAATGTGTAACAGACTTTACAAGTTTAAAGCAATCCTAATCCGAAATTTATATAATCGAAATTGTGAAGAATCCTTGCAATGTATTTCAGAGATCGAGTTCTAAAATGCTAAAAAGCGTAATAAAACATTTGCGGAACATAATTTTCATTTAAGCTGAGCAACATGAAACCTACTTGAAAACAAGATCAATGAGAAAATATCCGATGAGCAAAGTTTTGATGAAAAATTGAGAGAACTTTCGAAGTAAACATCGCGCAGTCTGCCAACTCGAGAGTTTGAGAAGTTGTTCGGATTCTCTTGTTACAAAGGAGGTCAAGTAACAGGATGCCGCTAACGATCCGATAATGACAAGTTCGATATCGCAGGCCGGCAAAACAAGTTGAGGAGGGTTGAGCAACCGATCGGGGCGGCTGCCTCAATACACCAGGAAATACAACAACGAAAACACAAATTCGTACACATTTTACAAATCAATTTTTCACAATCGAGGTTTTTTCAATTCTCACTAACACGAACGGCATTTAAAAATCTCATTTTCAAATTAAATTGTACTCAAACAATTTTTTTTTGACGCTCACGGCTGAATGGCAGGTCTATCCTCATTCTAATGTCAGTGGCTATTGTGAATGACCACGTGACACTAGTTTAAATAATAAATGTTAAATATGAGGCAAAAAACGTATAATCAATGTGTCATTAAAAGAAATTCAAACCATTTATTCTCTGAGTTTCCAAAGACTGCTTTAACATAACGCTCGCGCTATCACTCTAACAATTCGCCATGGAAAACATCACACACCTGAGCACATCAATAGTTCACCACTAGACTTCCTACGTACTAGTGTTTTTCTTAGGTACGAAAACCGTTTCCTACCTTAAAGTGCACAAACTTAATCAAAAACTAAAGATTAAGAATTTTTCTTCGTATAATTGATCTTCCTTTGATCTTCCCATGAGAATAAAGTACGTAATTTGCATTCCCTGCATTTCCTTATTTTTCAGACGGCTTTCTCCAGTCATCTATCATTCCTGAATTGATCAATATGCTTTGTCTAAAGAAAAAAACAATTTCACCTCATGGTCAAAAGACTTGGATTGTCCAGTACATGAAGGAGTTGTTGAATGATGTTAGCCCTTTGATCAGAACAACGAACGCAAAACATCCGTACCTTTAGCGTATAAATCCTATTCAAAATACTTGATGCTGAGATATTGACTCCATTAGTTCCTAGCACACTAGCCTATTTCCTCGCGCAAATATATAATTCTCATTATTATAATCAATAGAATCTGAAGAAGATTAATGTAGTTATATAATACTTCTACATATGTTCAAGATAACAATTCCTCGTGAGACTATTTTAACAGCAGCTGGAAACAACTCACTGCTACGACACACTCGAAATGAATTAGACTTAGGGGAAGAATGGGGTATTCTTAAGAGGTTTTCTGTGCTGGACACTACATAAAAATGACGAAAAAAGGAAGAAACTCTAACAATAAATAATGAAAAGACAGCAGCCCTCAGTGACAAGTTTGGTTGTTCCTACAGTTGAGTAACCCAATTGTTCCACTGGAGAGCACAAATGCCTTAAACAAACTGATGAAAAAACATTCTCGGCCCATTTTATATAACAGCCTCAATTACAATTCTATTTGTGCCCGATAAAGCGCAAAATACAATGGAACGTCATTCCTTTTAAGTACAAAGAAAGGTTATTCCCTTCAAAATACAATGAAAGGTCATTCCTTCCGCTAACACTTTCTACTGAAGGAGAAGGTGGGTGAAAATTATTTAAAAGAGTAGATCCAATTATCTGACGAATTTTAATAAGCGTCATCGTAGCAGTACGTCGATCAGCATGTGTTCTTTTAACTAAGCTAAGGGCAGCAGCACAACCAAGCACGAGCTTGACCACGCCAAGAGAAGCAACACGCAGCACAGCGAAGCACCGTTACGACGACGTTAATTGCTTAAAAAATTGGTTCTTTGTGTTTACCCCATTTTCATGTTACACGGCGACCGAGACATCGTGGTGCCTGATGTCCTACGCTGGCCAGACTCTTTTTCGTAGTCGTCGTCTCGAGTTTCAAGAGCCACAGATGGTCGTCACTCATTCACGTGTCACGAGCACGCGAACCACGAAAAAAAACTAGTGGAAATGAAAGGAGAGCGCATTTGTGACATGGACCGTACTTATCCGTGGATACTGGCCAACATGGACAGAAAAATAGTTTGTAAGATGTAATGATAAAATTCGCAGGTCAATGCAGCACGCATTGACCTAGCTCGTCCTAGGTCCTAGGTCCCTTGAAAATCGTCCTAGCTCGTCCTAGAAATCGGCTGCACTACAGATCCAGGCTTCCGACGGAAAGAAGAAATACTGCATGAAGCACGTACTAACGAACGTTTCAACTAATGGTCAAACCAAACTCATATCAATCGCCCACAACGTGGGGCGTTTATTATCTCGAGGGTAGATAGAGTAGGAACACCTTCGACAAGTTTTCAACACAGTACTGTCGTTATAAAAAAATATCCATTTGGAGAGAGCTACAAATTTTCTCACTTCTTAAAATCACAGATCAACCTCCTTTAATACAATTTTCGAGAGGATATTTCGTACAGTAAAAACTAAGATATAAAGCCCTCGACCACGAAGCTTTCAAACGACTGACATGTTCTATAGCCTAAAGCTCAAGGTTCCAGTTAGCGGCAGACGATCCCACCACACACTTGAGCACACACACACACACGGTCGAGTTCAAAAGCGGCATGCAGGAGCATCCTTGCTTTCGACTTAATTTCAGAGCGGAGAACGACCTTTAAAATCTGAGAACTTTCACGCTGCTTTGATTTCGGAGAGTACTTAGAGAAGCACGTTCATGAAAATGTAAATGCTCTCGGTTACCATTGCTAACGAGTGTTATACTCACTAATGCTTGTACTAACGATGGAGATAATTAATTGCTAGTATCCATATCGTACTTTTTGAATGAATAATTATTGTCGCTCAACCTATATCGCGCGCAAAGCGATTTAGAACAAAAAATTAGATTATATTTTTAATTGTTTTAAGCCTCCTTAAACCTAATAAAGGCGTTCCAAAAAGAAGAAGGACGAAGGCACCATTTAGTATGAGGTCAAGAAAACGCGAAATCAATGCACAAGGTGTGATCTCAAACTTAGGGCATAGAAACAGCAAGCTTGAATAACGGCTTCAAACAAGATGAAAAGTTTCAAGGAGACTTATAGGCGCCAAAAAACCAGCCGTGAAAAAAAAAATGGTGCATAACAGAAGAAAAAATAATTTCTATTTCAGCAAAAGTCTTGCCCAACTTTCAGCTCTGAAACTCACATCTTCACTTTAGAAACGCTAATTCCCATCGACAAAATAATTTTATCCTCCGAGGAATGTAGTGTTTAGGTATTCAGTTAACAGGGGCGTACAGCGACCGACTCCAATGAAGCAAGAAAGCTCCAAACTGTGTATTATTACACAAGGGAATTCCTGAGAGCACACCACATCTAGTCCACCCACGGGGGATCCAAGCGCAGTGTAATGAAAACTCATCGACAGAAATAGAGCATCGGAGCGGTTTCAAATTCTTCGCGGCCTCTCTTTCACTGCCAGCGCCTGCATGTATCGGGTATTGGGCGCCTGCGCTACAGCCTCGGCAAATTGCACCGCGACATCGCGCCAGATGGAAAAATCAGGAATCAATTCATGACCGGTGCGTGGGAAGTGAACTTGACTGTAGTAGCTTTACCAATGATTAAATGGTACTCGAAAATAGAAACTTGAATTCGAGTTTTAAGAACCGAAAGAACTTGCAGAAACGAATTCGTTCTCGCAACACGGTTTCGTTAAATAGTTAATGTCAATGAAATAAAAATAAAATACTGGCTTTAAAAGTGGAGAAAAAAACGGAAATTTGTTCTTTGAATAGAATTTCTCTAATTGATAAGTATTAAAGAAATAAAAAGAAAATTCAATGGTTGAGAACGGAAAGAAAAAAATCTAATTCATTCTTTGAACACAATTTCTTTGATTGATAAACATCAGCGAAATAAAAAACCAATGCAATGCTTGAAAACGGATAGAGAAGAAGAAACGATTTTGTTCGAAACGCTCGATCTTTGAATGAAAAATATCCATGAAATAGAAATCATAACTGAACTCGCGGTAAATTTGCACGTATTAAGTCGACAGTAAAAAATACCATGGCGTAGCACAATTTCTTTCACGAGACCGATTTTGAAAATGCTCACATGAAACATTAGCACCATAATTCGGTGCACTTTTTCTGCGAAGTTTAAAAAATTTCTACTGTTCAACTTAAAAAGCAACTAAAATTACAAATAAATGATGAAGTGAAAAACTTAGGTTGATTATAGTTTAGTTTCAGCCGCCCTTACTATAACAAAGATGTTCGAAGAGAGGAAGGATGTCGGCACCATTTAGTATGGAGTTAAGGGAACTCGGAATCTATGCCCAAATGTGTTCTCGCACAGGATCCCCTAGGCATAGAAACAGTACGTTGACATGAAAGATAAGGCAACGAAGCAAAAGTTGAAGAAGAATGTCAGAGGTGCAGAACAACATGACCGCGGTGAACCAAAAAAAAAACGGTTGTTCACAAAACAAAAACAAATTATTTCAAGAAAAAAACTCAACCTTCAGTTCCGCAACGCAAAACTTGATGGGGAAAGTATGTGAAGAGTAATGTCGTCCAGGTATGAAAGAGTTTGTGTGATCTCGATATATGAATCACTGCCCTACAAAAAAACGGATGTCCACACCATGTACACTTACGAATACAAATCAGGATGATCGATACACTGCACCTATTCCACGTTTTCTGTAATACGTCACTCGCTGATCAAAGACTTGATAATTGTTTTCTCGTAATTCTATTGCTAGTGCGTTCGCTATACCGTAAGAAAATTTGATATGCTTCCGAATATTTTTTAAATTCTACCACTCAAAAATACTCAAAACTATTTTAGAAATTGGTTATGTTTATTTTAGAAGTTGGTTACAGAAAAAAATAATAGTTCTTGCGACTCGAATAAAATCGGTTATTGTTAATAATCTGACCTTTTTCATCCAAAATTAAAGTAGTCGTCATGGTGAGGTCCACTGCGGATTCATTTGAAATGGAAATATGCAGGTATAAAATTATTGCGCATCCCTAGAAAAAATCACCTATAAAATTGAAACTAAGGATGAAAGAAGCAGAAAGATGAAGAAACAGCGTGATTAGTTCACATAGTCAGTAATTCCATAGTAAATCGGAAAAAGTAAGTAATCCAAAAAATTGAGGAACTAAGCCTACAATATACTCCACATTCCAAGCTTAAAACGAAAAATAAACACGAATAGTTTTTGGAGAAAGGATCGGCTAAAAAAAAAGGCGAGCATCACCCACATCTACTCTCTTTGAAACAAAATAGAAAATAAAAACTATTCCGCTTGAAAACAAATTGAAAAAGCAGGTATCAACTGCGCCTGGCCTCCTTAAAACAGCAATAAATAAGGACACCATGGAAATAATTTTTTTTTTCACTCACATCAAATATAATTCGGGCATCATTCGCACCTGGTCTCCATAAAATAGTGATAAAAATAACAGGAACTCATCACGCTTGAAACAGGAACTAAAATGTGACATCAACCGGTCCTGCTCTCTTTAAAATAGCGGAAAATAAACGGGAAAAATATTCTGCTGCAAATAATAAATGAAAATAGGGATCATTCGTGCCCCTTAAAAGAAGAGCCAACACATGAAAATTATTCCCGCCGCAGACACAAAAGAAACATGGATGAATCATGCCAAACAGAGCGAGGGTGTGAGTACAGAGAATGTCTTGTGTGTTTCTTCAAATGAAAACATCCATGAAAGTGAAAGCAAACTGAGCTCGAAATAAATTTGCACGTATTAAGTATACAGTAAAAATATCATGGAATAGCACAATTTCTTTCACAGGACCGATTTTTAAAATGAAACTTTAAAGCAGGAGCGGCAAGGGGAGGCGGTGTGTGGTGTTGGCACCCGGCGCATCCAGCCGGCCGCCGCCGCCGTCATGGCCCATTCGTGACATCAGGCGTCCCTCTGAGGTGTCAATAAACTACCGCCCGAGGATCTGTTTATGCAGCATCTTGCTTACGAAATGAGCCCTACTTTGGTGTACCAAAAACGCCGAAAGTCTCCAGCCACTTCGTAGACACTCCATAAAATAAGCTGCTATCGGTACATAAAATTTCATTCGTGCCCAAAAAAGTATAATGACCAGAGAGGGAGTTTCAGGAAATTTTCATTTACTGAAAATTATTTCGAGAGGCGTGGTGAGTGTTGGGAAAACGAAGGACAGAAACGTTCTCATCTCGCAAGTTCTTCGCCAGCACACCATATTTCAGCGGTGGTTAAGGTAGTAAAAGATGCATTTCTCACACCACAAGGCTATAAAATCATTGCTTCACACGTCATTGTACTCTTACGAACACGAAAATTTTTGCAGTATTTGTAAGAACAAACTGTGAAACTTAGGAATTGAACAACGTCGAAGTAAATGCATGAAGTAAATGTACGCGAGGAAAAAGAACCAAGAGAACGACAGTGAAACTGAATAAGAGGAAGTTTAAAAGTCTAATTCTGAAAGCAACCGTTTCGAGAGATATTTTAGACTAAAAACATACTGAAGTGATAATTATCTTCAATGACTCAGAAGCCACAAAAATGAAAAAATTAAACATGAACTGAAAATTACGTTTCCTCGCCTAATTTCATAGTCAACACAACTACACAATCAGTTCTTTTTTCTATTTCTAAAACACACTTGGGCTTGTGAAGCTCTCAGGTGTATACGTAAAACAGCACACAGTGCGCATCATCGTACAGAGATGTTAATTCATAGGTCAGCGCACATCTGAGCATGTGAGCATGTCGTGAGAAGTTGCCTCGAGTAACATGTCAACCAATCCTACATCGCCATTGGCGCTCTGTTACGCGGAAACGCTAGGAAACGAATGCATTCGTTCACGTAGTCGGTTGCATGGCACATCGGGTTTCCGTGTACGCGAGTCTGAGAAAGTATGGCGCTTAACCTACAATATTTTTCATGTTCTAATGAAACGGCAAATGAAAAGGAAAATCATTTGGGGGCTTGAAACTAGAGCAATGTTTATCATGAGCTCAAGTGGCGCTTCAGAACTTTAAAATTTAGGCGCTGTTCGTATTGAGCAAGACCAAGAGTTCCCCAATCCATTGATATTTTTCAATTGGATCCTAGTTCAAACGATCAAATACATTGCACAGCGTTAATGTTTTCTCGTTGAGGAGCAGGGTAGGATGACTTTTTCAGCCCTATTCATTGTAACAAAATGTAGCTTTAGCGTTATGATAGACGGTTGTTACCTCTGAGATTTCAATCAGATTAAATTTGGATTCCGTCTTTTCAGGCGTATAGATGACGCAGGTCCTGAAAAGTTAGCTTTTGGTGTGAAACTTTTAGATTTCTTACTATATCAAATCAGATTTGTAACTCCGGTTCTTTTGTTCATCATCAGACAGGTTCAAACTAGCGGTAAACTCAAACGTGACAACCCAATTGAAAATCAAGGACGTGTCGCCGGTGTATTAAGGACGTGACAGTTGATCAAGGATGATTTATTGGGTAGTTGGCCGGCTTTGCCGTTAAACTCTCTCTCCGCGCTCGTAACTACGCACGGTCGAGCTCGGACGTGAAATTCATAGTTGGCCATGGATAATTTGAGGGCGCAA
>JACJUY010011163.1:9598-26425 GCA_014220935.1 Platorchestia sp. MABIK
AGAATGAGTCCCAGTAACGGACCAGAGACAGCAGAGTGTGTCCCAGTAACGGACCAGAGACAGCAGAATGAGTCCCAGTAACGGACCAGAGACAGCAGAATGTGTCCCAGTTACGGACCACAGACTGCAGAGTACGTCACAGTTAAAAGCTCATACTGAAACCGGTGTCTCTAGAGTCGCTGAGGTAGACGTTTTTGAGTCGACTTTGTCGGCGTTGCTAATGTTGCAATTCCTTAGTTTGTAATCAATGCTAGAAAACTTCCATTTGTAACCAATGATGAAGTTTTTCGATTCGTCGCCCTCACCAACGTCAAAACACCATTATAGTAGAAGTAGATCACTTAATAGAGAAAATATATTCCCGTCGTCAATCTCGGGATCAGGGCCATTTTCGCGATTCGTACGCAGTGCAATTAATAATTGTTTTATATTTTATTCAACTAGCGCTACCATGCCAGACAATTCTAGCAGTAATCCGCAGTAATTTGAATCTTTACAAAAGTTTTGAGCACAGTGTTTCCGTGCAGGGCACTATTTTTCCGGCGTAACTTTCATTTCATGGCACAAATTCTTTCACAAAAATCGCTTTAATTTATTCATTCACCTGCTGCTTCACTTGCTATACGATGTGGTACCATCGTAGACGCCAATTGAATTTTCAGTTGTGTGCTAAGAGTTCATCTTTTGCGTCTCCCATTAACTTTTCTAAACTCTCAGTTCTGTAATGACGGGTAGGAGCTATTATGTTAGGAAATTAATTTTTATAAAACGGTTGCGTTTAACAGCTCATTGACAAATAGGTGAAGCAAGTAATGATGTTGAATTAAACGAATAAGATAATTAAAAGGATAAAAGAAATTAAAGGGAATGTTAGGACCAGTCCAAACACACATGTTGGTGGAAAAAAGTCTGAAAAAGGAAAGAAAAACGAAGCCAAAAAGAAAAGAATAGCGAAATGATAAAGATTAGACCAATATCGCAAGCAACTTTCAACTCGCGAATTTTAAGGAGCTTCTAATGAAGCGTCATCGAAACTAAATATTTTTTGTTGATGTATCAATATTCAATTCTGAAACAATGTGAAATTCCCTCCGATGAGATTTCATAGAAACATTTCAACTTTATAGCTAATACGGCAATTCATATTTACCAAGATCTTTTCATAGCCGAAAAACTGGAATTATAGCGACGAATGTTTATTCTTTAACAATAACCGTTCGAAGTTTATCGCAATAATGATGTGCACATTCAACGGAACTAAATGCAATGATTTCTATCAACACTTTGATGCACAAAAATCATGCGATTCGGGGTGAAAGAACAAAAACTTCATAAAAACCAAGTGCAAATTGAGGATGCCTTGCAATTTCCCCTATTTGCAACGAGCACGCAGACTTCATCTAGGCAAGCCAAAACAGGTTTATATGTCGCAATGAATTAAAAACAGAAATAAGAAGATCAATGATTCCAGAATTAGCAAAGTTAACTTTGAAATTTTTGAAAACTGCCGTAAGTCCAACTTCTTCATTCTACAGCTGATGGCAAAGTGACAAGGCTATGAAGACTAAGATTTCTACGGAGTCTTAGTGCTGGTGTGCATTGTTTCAAAGTCATCCCGAGACTTAGAGGTAAACTGAGATGTAGTCTCAGAATCATCACGACATAATTAGCCTAAAGATCCAGAGTTTCAGCTTGTCCTGTAGCGTGATTGTAGGGATTATGATCCAACACCATTTTGTTGCATGAATCCCACAAATCCTGAAACTGAAATGCCTGTTACACGAGATAAAGATGAGTTTTTCATACTGATCAAGAAAGAGGCCCCTTATTTTTAGCTTTACTCAGACAACAAAATTTTCGTACCTATTCTCCTCCCACCTCAAAATGCCAGTAAACTAATGGAATTTTGAAGCTCGTCCTTAAGCTAAGTGGTGTAAAATTATAGAGACAGAATTATCTCAAAACACACGGACGAAACTGAAACAGAGAGCAGCTCACACTCACCACCATCAGACCGCTCGTGCTTCACTTCGTAAACTTCGTCCCTGGCGGCGGTCGCAGACCACTCGAGCACAGCGCGGTGCGCATCCTTCACCTGCCGAGGAAAACGTCTTAGCTCAACCAAAAATGACGAAATAATTCTGTGTTTGCTGTAATAATTTAGGTCATCGCTATTGCCAGGCCAAATTGAAAGGAAAGACACAGCATCATACATCAATTCCAAAAATTACAGCCCTCATATCAAAAGCCTAATTCTAAGAGAAAAAAATAACACTTAAATTTGGAGCCGCAGAACTGCTGTCTTGCAGGGTCTGACCAGGATAGAATCACATGCACCAGGTTTTGAGATGGAAAATGGGTCGCACAGTTTTACGGTGTTCTACATAATATAAGTTATAAACGTGGACACCACTTGTATGTTTGGAGCTGTGCCTAAAACTGAGTGACAGCATTCATCGCATCACCGAGGAAAAAGATAACTAAAAAGCCCTCAGATATCCAGATAGAACCTGAAAAATCTCTTCAAATTACCACTTCTTCGTAAAGAGAAGCCCCGACAAATCCTATTGCTTGCTAAAGAATAAATGTGCAAGACCAAATTAGGTCCACATAAAATAATTAGTAGATGGGGAAAGTATTTGGCCAAGTCTCATGTGCACACTTTACTCTTCTCCACAAAGTATGTCTCTTGTCTATCATTGTTTTCATTCAACGTGCAATTAAACCATTTATTGACACATTTGCAGACCAACATCCAGGATACCCATCATCTTTTCATAACTTCAATATTTCCACGAAACAAAGCTTGCTCTCTTCTCATACACCTAAGACACAACGATAGTAAGCACTCCATACAGCACCTACACTCCGTCGTACAGCATACAGCACCCAGGTCAAGGCCAGTACCCATTTCAGACACCTGGGTAGTGTGGGGTATTATGCTTTGAATTTGTCCCCTATACCCAACTGAGAAAGTCGCCACCCAGCGCCACCCAAATAATGGGACATAATATAAAAAACTCGTAAATTTTCAATTTAGTGTTGAAATATCGGCACCCTCTCAAATTACAATTTATACATGAAAGCATACTGCACAATCGTTCACCACTCCAGCCATTCGTGCTCACCCAAACTGATGCGAAAGATTAGATTAGAAAAGAAATGTTAGTTTAAGCCTCTCTAAGCACAACCATGGTGTTACAGAGGGAGGAAGGATGAGGGCACCAATGAGTAAAGAGTTAAGGGCACGCAGAACCTATGCACGAGGTAAGTTCACACATACAAGATGCCCTGCGCACAGAAACAGTCAGTTAGCACGATCCCCGCGCACTGGGCCTTACGTGGTGAACCATTCGGTAAATTGCTTACTCACGTACCAGTATAATGATTCATTGATTGTAAATTAGTTTTAGCCTACCTTTACCACAACAAAGATGCTCAAAGAGTGGAGGGATAAAGGTACCATTTACTATGGAGATAAGGGAACGTGGAATCTATGCACAAAGGGTGTCCCCGCAAAGGATCCCGTGCGCATAAAAACAATAAGGGAAGAAGGAAGGTTATGAAACAAGATTAAAGTTGAAAAAAAAATCAGAGTTGCTGAAAAAACAGGACAGCAGTGAACCGAAAAAAGATTGTCCGTAGCAAAACAAAAAAACTCGCATTTCAACAGAGGGAAGTTCCGCCTAACATTCAGGTGAGGACCTCATTTCATGTCAGGACCCCTGGGAGTGCTAATTCCCATTGACAAAACAGTTTGGTTTCCCTGTGAGGAACAGAGGCGAAGGTCAACCAGTTATTCAAATTAACGAGTGCTGTAGCTGCGCTAAGTTAGCATCTAAGTGGACGTGCTCGTCATAGCCGTGTGGTTTAAGGACCTGCCCTTCCGTGAAGGCATCGAGGGTTCGAATTCCGTCGCTGGGTGGCGATTTTCTCCGTTGGGTATAAGAGAAAAATTCGAAGCACAATACCCCCACTCTACCCAGGTGTGTGAAATGGGTACCGGTCTTGACCGGAGGAAAGCGTCTAGGCGTCCTGTTAATTATAAGGCATTTGAAAAACCAATGTACAAGGTGATATGCATCAGGCTTGAATTGGAAATAAAGTATCCTTAGATGCCGATGTTTGTTTTTGCCACTCACGCTGTGGGGCAGCGGGACGGCGCTCGCACCGGCCGCCATGTCCGCCAGCTGCTGCTGTAGCGACGCCTCCTCCGTGCGGCTGAGGTATGGCACGCCGCCGTACACCCACTGCACACACAACTTGCTTTCTAGTAAAGAATTTCAAATTGAACTGGAAACCAAGAAGATTAAATTTCAAAACTTGGCAAAAAGTAAAATGGATAAATGCATCTCCCATATGATTCGATTTAATTTTATGCATTAGTTTATTTCAAAAACAACTTACGAGTAACTCATTTCAGGATCTACATTGATTGATCCTGAATTTTATTTTCTTCGAGTTTTATGACTTTTCATGCGAAATACTATGCGTGCTCGCTGTGGCACAGTGGTTAAGGGATCGCCCTTGCATGTAGTAGTCGAGGGTTCGTATCCCGGCGCTGGCGCGGCGATTTTCCCCGTTGGGTATAAGGGAAAGCTCAAGCACAATACCCCACTCAACCCAGGTGTCGGAAATGGGTGCCCGCTTTACGGGGGAAACCGTCATGGTGTCCTATATATAGTGTTAGTTATAAGGCATTTGAAAAACCAATGCTCAAGATCATTTGTATCAGGCTTGATTGGAAATAAAGCATCCAAGATGCCGTTTTTTTTCCTAAGAACCAGATACACTGTATACGGAAAAGCCATTGAAAAGCCAGTCAGAAGGTTAGGCGCTGTCAGTATTTTACCGGATGACATGATGTACGAAACAACAATCTCACATGAACATCAGAGACGTCTGTTTTTGCTTAAGAGAAAAAGAACCAACAAGAATATCTTCAAGTGATGGCAAAAACTGCCACCGGGAGACTCAGGCTCCATAACCAGATGACCTTATTGAAGTCGAAGTTGTGGCGAGCCAGGAAGGAGAGAGACGACGCCTGGCAGAGCGTGGACGAGTCCAGACCGAGGACAGAGGGCGGCTGGAGGAACACGTTGTAGACGGCACACTCGTACTGGTTGTTGTTCCGCCACGGCACCTGCATGCACGTACCGCAGATATTAATTGCCCCGATAAATGTTACCCCGTCAAATTTGCTACAAATAAGCATTTTTCTTTCATTATTTGACGTTTTATTGAAGAGCACCACTCAATTCCTTCACTTCCATGCAATGGGAGTTGTTATTTAAGGCGAGTGAGTGGCGTAGGTTCGTAAACGTGTTTTATATCGTTAGTAATGAATTACTACGTTCAGAATAAAACCGGTAAACCTTCTGTTCTCATTTGAGCTTCGTAAATACTTGTGGTGTGTTCAGTTAAAGTTATATATCAATCATTACATTCCGAACTAAATGAAAGAAAACGTTTTTCCAAGTACATACGGTTGAAGGCATGTACACAGTTCGTTCAATTCACACATACTCCCTCTATTGGTGTTTTTAACATAGCTTGGTACATTGCTAATCTTTAGAGGTGAATTTTTTTATTAGTTTAAGACTCTCCAACATCAACAAACAAAGGCACTTTCAAGAGAGCAAAGATAAGGAACCGTTTGGTATAGAGTTTAGAATATGGGGAATCTATGCATAATGTGTGCTCCCACACAAGAGACCCAGCCCGCAGATTATTATTATTGTATAAAAAAGTTTTACCCTCCCTTAACCACGACAAAGATGTCCCAAGAGAGAAAGGAGGAAGGCACCATTTGGTATGGAGTTGAGGGAACGTGGAATCTATGCACAAGGTGCACAGAAACAATAAGCTAAGAAAGAAGTTCATGAAACAAGAAAAAGTTGAAGAAGAAAGTAGTAGGTGCTGAAAAACAGGACAGCAGTGAACCGAAAAAAGATGGTCCATAACAAAATAAACCTATTTTATTTCAACAAAAAGGAAGCCAACCTAACGTTTAGCTCGGGCCCTCACATAGTCCCCCTGGGAGCGCCAATTCCCATAGATACAACAGTTGTCTCTCTCTGAGGGGAACAGCCCGCAGAATATACAAGTTAAGAAGGAAGAGGTACAACGATAAAGAGAAAATTAAGATAGCAAAGAAAGTATGAAAACAGAAAGAGGCAAAGTGAGCACGATAGACAGAAGTCCCGAAGGCCTATCTATAGCTGGGGTAATCTATCAGTCTCCCCCCTGAGAGCGCCCTCCTCCCTGAGATCGACATTCTCCACAGCATATTATAGACAAACCTATGATAGCCTATTGATTTCCCTATACCTATAGCCAATCTTGTGTCTCTTGAGGAGCCTTGTACATTCAAAAGATCTTACTCCGATAAATGTTACCTCATCAAATTTGCTACAAATGAACACTTTTCCTTGTTTTGTTTTCCGTTTCGTTGTAGAGCAACAGAGTCATGAGTCAGTTACGTACGCCTAAACCATAAGCGGGCTGGCTGCTTGAACTTTAATTTCAATGAAATTATTGACATGGAAATCGTTCCCTGAATCGCCTTACAACGCGCAATTTGTTCTACGAAATACCTGCTGATATTTCTGAGGACGGAATACCTGCAGATTCCGTAACATAATAACAAGGGCTTCACGGTGGATTCCTAACAGTAGTTCTTCACTCAAAAACACAAGGGTATATTTTTTAAATCTTTCGTTTGGTATAGTTCATAACGCTTGTAAAAAAATTTAACCAGCGGAAACAGAAAGGTGAAACGAAAGACGAACCTGCAATCAAAACACGCGTGCCAGCAAGATATCGATGTTCGCGTTCCTCAGACGAGGAAGACATTTTGGCGGCTTAATTTAACAGCAAAACGAACCGAGAACAGATAAAATCAACGTTGTTGCCAACTCTCAAACGAGTGGTTCCATGTGTGTAAAGAGAATGCTAATTTTCGCGCGACATGCAGGAGAGACGGCGAAATACTACACCGCCATCCTGCGACTGTTAACTCTATACAACTCTCCTCCTTTCGTTTAACCTCTTCCCGGAAGAGACGAGGGTAAACTTTTCCACTACATGTTCATTTTTCCAGACGTCAACGAGTAAAATCGTTTCAAACTTAACCTTGAAAAAAAAAACAGCTACAATTACTGTTCTCCTAAAGAACCCAATAAATGGTTCAGAGGAAGAAGCGTTTACTCGTTTTTGCCTGCATACGTATTTAAAAAATGATAAAAAAGTATATTTGTATATTTCTAAACAATGCGTGGAAATTCTTTAAATAAACAAAATCAGAAAAATCGTTTGGAACAAATATTTTACCGTGAATAAATACTTGGAAGGATATTGAACTCGGCCCACCTTTTCTTTTCAATCTAACTCATATTCGTATTGATCAAACTCGAATTAGATTAGATATTTGATCAGATATTGGTTTAAGCCTCTTTAACCGCAACAAAGGCGTTCCAAAGAGAGGAAGGCACCATTTAGTATGGAGATAAGGGTACGAGGAATCTATGCACACAGTGCATAGAAACAGATGTTGAGAAAGAGGTTCATGAAACAATATAAAATTGGAAGAAGAAAGTAGCAGCTGCAGAAAAAACAGGACAACAGTGAACCGAAAAAAAAGATGGTCCTTAACACGACAAAAACATTCTATTTCAACAAAAAGAAGACTTGCCTTACTCTCAGCTCAGGCCCTCACATTTTCCCCCTGGGAGTGCTAATTCCCATACATACAGTAGTTGTATCATCCTGAGGGGGAAGAGTACATTAAATTTAAGAAAATTAAACACCAAGAAAGTAAACTTAGTTGCACCTGAAATAAAAACAAAAAATACAGGAGGAATCATTAATCAAATGATGAGTACATTAGTTTGGCGACACCCTGTATAATGTGCACCAGAGAGTAATGCACACGTCGAGCAGTGGGCCGATCTTACCTTGCATATCGCCAGCCCCAGCTGGCATATTGAGACGTCCTTCAAATTCTTCCTAAGCTTCGCGTATCGATCGTCGCCGCTGTCGAACCACCTGCAAATTACATGAAATAAATTCAAGAATCATCCGAAAAATTTAGCGTTATTTCAAAGTTTTAAGCAATTGTTATACGTCAATAGAAAGAAATAAAAATTCAGTAAAACACCAAATAGAATTTTGAGATATCAAATGATGGTAGAATACTGAAGTCATAAGAGGGCTTCGATTCAGAAAATTGAATGAAAAGTTGTTCAAGCTTCTCTAACGACAACTATAGCATTCCAAAAAATGAAAAAGGAAGGGACCATTTACAATGAAATTAAGGGAACAGGGAATTTACGCACAAGGTGTCCCCGCACCTACTGCATAGAAGCAGCAAGATTAGAAGAATTTTATGAAACAAAATAAAAACTGAAAGAGAATGTAAAAGTGCTGAAAAAGCAGGATAGCAACGAGCCGAAAAAAATGTGGTCCGTAAAAAACAAATACCATTTTCCATTTCAACAAAAGAAATGCCTACCTGACCTCACATCTTCCTCCTGGGAGCGCTAAACCCAAAGGATGCAACAGTTGTATCCCCTTTAGAAGCTCAATTCTCTCCCGACCTGATACACTAAATATTAGCTCATGAATCAAAAAACCAACGCACTTTCTGGGTTCTTTTTTCTACGAACGAAATAACGAAAAGAACAGCGAAATTTTCCGACAAGAAGTTCAAAAATTAGGTATGGTTTCAAAACGGCTCCCTCTACTGCAAATGAACTTTATTAGGAACCCCTTCCACCAGATATTCCACTAGAAACTCCCTGCATGAGAAACTAGTGTCAATGAAGAAAACTAACTAACACTTCGCTGTTGAGATAGACTCGACAGCTTACCTGGCTTTAACACTAATGATTATACATCAGTTATTAGTCAAAGTTTCATTTACTTCCCTTATAGCGTCATTGCTTTCCGTGTTGTTCAGTGGTTTATTTTGATAATTTCTCGCCCTTCTGCTTCAGGTTGTTTTACTTAGACCGAATCTATAATATTGCCTTTACGTGAGATAAAAATATTTGAATCCATTTCACCTCATTATTTATATTGCATGAGCGTCCCGTGCATGTAAGCGTCGTCGCAGCATTCATTTTTCAGAGATTTAACTGGAAGATGCAAAAAATAACTTCCCCAAAAAAATGCGCTCATTTTTCTGGTCATTATTTATGGAGCAACAAACTATCTAACTGGGCAGTGTGTCGGCCTCAATGTATCTCCGTCATTTCTACAGGGCGCAAAAAAAAGTATTCCTGAATAAGGCTTAAACTCAAGTTAAGAGTACTAAAGCTACTGCAACATCTGTGGGGGGGAAGGCGGCAATACGGCTCACCACTGACATCAATTTTTCCGCTTTAACCCAAGTGTACTACTGAAATAGAAAAATTGAATAGCGTATAGTTTTTCTATCAAGTAAGGTCATTTATTTTAAGAAAATTTTAAAAACCAATATGTTGTAATACATTTCAAGGATCAACTTTTTTGAAAATAAACGTTTTTTCTTTTTCTTAAATTTTACAACGCATATTTTCATCATCCTGTTGAAACTGTAGTTACACAACTGACATAAAATAGAAGGCAGTAAGCATTGAAGCCATTTTTGGCCTTTACATATTATCGCTTTTCTGGAACATTAAAGATTTGAAACAGATAAATTTACAGCGAATATCATGTATATGTACTCTTCGGCGAAAAAAACAGTGAATGCTATTATCTTGGTCTTGGATTTAGGCTACAAGCTAAGGCCCTTTACAATCTTCTTTTTATCTCTTTCTCCAAGGGCATGATAACGAGACAGCGTGAGTGGGATAAAAGTTTTAATTGAGCGGAAAAAATTCGTAAGTGCATGAGCATTTACAGCGATTTTGCTTCCAATATGCACCGAGTACAGAATCAGTTGGTCAGCTCAGTCAAATAATTGCATGCATCAATCCACAGCTAGTAACTTGAGCAAAAGAAAGCGTATGCATTTCAATGATACGAAAAGATGAATAAGAAATCAGAATACAAAAGAATACAAGACAAAGACACTCGTGCATGTCGTTGGTCTCTCACCAACGAGAGAGACAGCAGTAAACAAAGAAAGATAAGGACTACCTAACTAAATCTTAACCCTCAACTACCTCCTGCAACAAGTGTAGCTGATTCTGCGGTGGGTAGCGTGGGTAGCCACTGAGGAGCGCTACTCCCCCAAAGTATGCTGACGATGACAGAAACTATCACCACGCCTCTCGGAGAGTAACTCAGGCATCTTACATATGCCCGAAAGTTCTAAGTCCTAATGGGCTGAAACACGATCTCCTTCAGCTCACCCCTCTAGAAGGAGCAGAATGAAAACGAAAAAGTTGTTTAATATGAAAGTTTAATTTCAATTTAAACAAATTGTTTAACAATAGTTTTAATTGAAATGAAACTTTCATAAGCAGAGATGACTACTCAGTTCATAAAGCGCATACGCGGCAATAAACGATAGAGATGTAAAGCCTAGCATAGCATTTAAAAGAAACAGGCATAGTTGAGGCAATACGTGGTTTTATTGTTTTTTGACAAGTTTAGGTTTCCAAGATAGGCTTCAAAGTAGATAAAAATTATCAGACAATTCTGCTAGTTAATTAACACTTTGACTGTGACGTGCGCCACCGGTGGTACACGGAGGTAATTTTCATAATGCTGCTGACCGACCAGTAGTCGCAAACTCAATTTTCATAAATATTCAATCAAATCTAAATGAAGGCACGATCTAGTTCATATTTGGTATTTTCAAAATAGTTTACTACAATTGACTTAAAATTTAAGGTTGGTGTTGAACTTCACATTTTGTTGCCGCAGTCAAAGTGTTAATATTAAAAAGCCCGATTTTTCGAACAAAATTTGTATGACAAAACCCCATTAAAAAAATCAAGCAATGAACGGCCAATACTTGCAAGAATTTTGACACCTTACAACTATAGAAGTTTTACTCACTGATTAGCGTAGCTGGAGTCGGTGAGCAGACTCGTGAACTCCGTGTCTATGGCTACGAAAAGAGCAGAGTGCAACTCGCTCTCTATTTGAGGCCGCAGAGCAGCAAAATTTTCTACGGTGACGTCTACCATGTTGAAAAACAATACCTCACAAAGCTTGGCAAACAAAAAATAATTCCTGTAAATGAATTCAAATTATGAAATACACACTCACTTTTCAGTTAATATTATTTATATCCATTCAAGATTTACGTCCTATTCCCAGTCAGTCAAGTGATCATCCAGAGAAACACGGCGACGATAATGCTCAAGTTGCAAACACGGGTTCACTCATTTGGATGTCTCGGTTTGGAGTAGCGGGCTACAATAACAAAAAAAAAACGCTTACAGTCTCGATGAGGCAGAAATGTGAAATAATAATGAATTAGAAAGGTCTGTTGTACTGTAACCCAGCCTCCCCTTCAAGGGAAAGAGAAGTAAAGAATGAACGATGAGAACACATACAATAAGCGACGAAATTATTCGTACACTCCTCGTCTTTCAAAACTTTCTAGAATTACTCAAAAAATACTGTTGCCACAGGCGTAAGATTTTGACCGGGTGTGAAGCATATATTAGTGACAATAATAAAAAAACTCCTTGAACAAAATATTATTTTTGAAAGATTTTACAACCTGAACTTCAGAAACACGAAAAAACAAAATTATTCATACAATTGAGAACATTACATTTCCTTGAGAAGTATTTACCGTTATCCTTGTTTTTTGAAAAAATTTGTGTCTAAAATGTTCTTGAACATTCTAGATGTGAGATCATTCTAGAAAATTGTGCCAGAGCTAACGGGGAGACAGATGAGTAGAGCTTTGTCATTCGTACACTAGCGTCACGATGGGAAAAACTAAGGACTCGGTGTGGAGCTCAGACAGAAGATTATTGACCGCCGCAAAGCTGGAAACAGTTATGGCGACATATCTCAGCGTTTGAGCATCTCAAGATTCACAGTTCAGTCTGTTATAAAAAGTTTGCTAAGTTTGGTACTGTAGAAACGCTGCCTGGGCGTGGTCGCAACCAAAAACTCTTGGTGAGAACTTCTCGAAAATTGTGTCGTGAGGTCAACGGTAATCCACGAGTGAAGGTAGACGACATTGCCGAGAGATTGAACGCTCAGGGAACTAGCGTGAGCAATAGCACAATCCAGCGCTGTCTGAACAAGGAAGGCCTACACGGACGCCTACCTCGAAGAACTCCACTCCACAAACCATGTCATGTTGCTGCTCGCTTGAACTTCGCAAAGTCACACTTGGATAAGGACAGAGGCTTTTGGGAGAGAGTATTATGAGAGTGTTATTAACAAAATCGAGTTTTTGGGCACAATGACGTCAACAGGGTTTGGAGTAAGAATGGTGAAGCTTTCCTGCCGAAGAACACTGTGCCAACAGTTAATCACGGAGGTTGATCATTGATGTTTTGGAGTTGTTTTGCAGCATCGGGTACTGGAAAATTGGGTGCAATTGAAATGAAGATGAACTCTGATGACTATATTTCTATTTTGGACGAAAACCTGAAGGTATAAGTTAATGGTTTGGGACTTGGAAGGCGGTAGGTATTTCAAGACAATGACCCAAAACACACGGCCAAGTCTACAATTAGCTGGCTCCAAAGAAATGAGATAAAATGTGCTGTCAGGGCCTTCGATGAGTATTGATCTCAACTCCATTGAAAATTTGTGGCAGGAATTAAAAGTCAACTTCAACAAGAGAGCTCCGAAGAATCTTCAGGAATTGAAACGCATCGCCATTGAAGAATGGAACATTATTTCATCTGAAACTAAGGAAAAGCTTGTCAAAACCTATAATAAAAGGCTTTTTAATGTTATGAAGATGAAAGGTCACGCTATTGATTATTAAAAATGTACTCAAATGGTAGATTCGCCTCAATAAAGTGTAATACTACTCACTGTATGATTAATTTTATCTTATCGTGTTTCTGAAGTTCAGCTTTTTAAATCTTTTAAACATAATATTTTGTTCTAGAAACTTCGTATTATTGTCACTAATATGTGCTTCACACTCTGTGAAAATCTTATGCCTGTGGCAACAATAGTTTTTGAGTAATTCTAGAAAGTTTTGAAAGACAAGAGGTGTACGAATAATTTCGTCGATAACTGTAACTATGAATCTAATTCCACAGCAGACTCCTGCAACAAGTGAAGCTGATTTTGGGGCGAATAGCTAGGGTTTTCACAGAGAAATCCCACTTCTTTAGGTTGCACTGGTGAAGACAAACCTTACCAGCGTACTCCTCAGAGTAGTTCAGGAATCCAACGTACATATCTTCAATGAACGTCAAGTCCCCAAGATGCACTGAAGGACAATCTCCGTCAACGCACACCAAGGGAGGAGGAGGAGGAGGAGGAAGTTATCAGTCAACACACGTACTGTAAAACTTTTCAAATTCCAAGTAAATGGGGCACGCAAAAGCAACATCTGATCAGAAAAACTCATTACGCAGCCCGTGTACACTGCATACACTGTCCTGAGACCGAATTTTTACACCTTTTACACTGCCAGAGAAAGTTTTTTGACAACTCGGCAACTCAGCATGCTGTTTTCTAAGGCCAAAATCTTCATATTTTACTTTAAACAAACTAACACTTGAGAATTTAAGCCGCAAAAATAGCCCATTTGAAAGCAAATTCTATTAAGGAACCTTCTACTGCCAGTTGTAGCCACATTAAAACGATGTAAAATTTTTAAAAATTTGGTCTCAGGTCCTTTGCTTGGCTACGAGCCTGTAGCATTTATGATCGTGGGCAGGAGCATTTAACATTTTTTAAGCATAAAATAGACAGCTTTTCAAGTCATTTCAGACGCTTTATCGTGGAAATGGCCGCAAAGACAGAAGTTTCAATTGATGGCATACTCAAAAAATTCCCATTTTTTCATTGATCCCATTCGTATTTAACCAGCTTTGAAATTTTTCATACTTATAAACGAGGTTTTAGCGTTGGATTTCAGAGGAAGAGAATGAGCCCCGTTTTCTGCTCCATCAGAGAAGTCGCCTGCGATGACAAATGTACCGAGCAGTTGCGGGACACACATTTGGAGTATTTTCTTTGAAATTTTAACGCTATGGTTTGCATCAAGTACAAAACTTGAAAGCAGATTCTGACTGATGTTTGCATCAAGTACAAAACTTGAAAGCAGATTCTGACTGATGTTTGCATGAAGTACAAAACTTGAAAGCAGATTCTGACTGATGTTTACAATCAAAACGAGGTGACAAAAGCGATAGTGAGAGCTGCACAGATTAAGATGTGGGCTAATATCTGTGCAGACGAACGTTGCATCTTTCTTTACGGGTCCATTATTACAATCTCGTTCTACAAATGCGATTTCAGCCATTTAACTTAGTGATGGGTGAATGAGAGGCTAGCACGATGGGTTGATGAATTCCATAACTTTTCCTATCCGTCTTTCTAAAATCGCCAGAGGAGCTGTTATAAAACCGGGATCAAATCAGGGCTTTTTTGGTTCTAAGCGTTATGCTTTACCGTCGAGCCTGGGAGAAAATGCTGGGTGATGAATTATGAGTGAAAAGGAAAAACTGTCAAACCTTAATTTGCGTCTTGCTTCTACGGTGAATAATTTTCTACGATATAGGACGCACATCACGAAGCTCAATGTTTTGCAAGTTTGTTGAATCCAAGATAAAAACTGCTGACATGAAAGCACTCATTTAAAACCACATGGATCGTTTTTGCATCAATGCTTAAACAGTCTAGATACTTTTAATATTAGCAGTTTTATAGCTTAGATTCAACGAGCTTACAAAATCTTCAGGTTCAGCAGACTCCACCAATGTAATTCAAGGGTTTGGAAGACAGGTATTAACACTTTGAATGCGTCGGGTTAGGCTGATATTCAACTCAAATTACAGTGAATATCAATAATTAATTGAAGATAAATATTAAATGAACTGCACTTTCATTTAGTTGTGATGTGGTACGCAAGAAATTTAACACGTTATCTGCATATTAGTACATTTATAGTACATTTACCATAATATAAATATAGTACATTTACCATAATATAAATATAGTACATTTACCATAAGGTAAATTGCTTATTTACGTACCGGATCAATGAATTGCATTTCCATTATTTCACTACCTTTGTTTTTAACGTAGACTTCTCTAAGTTAAAAAGTAATCGTGCAATTATATTTTTCCAGCTTCTTGGAAGGATAAAAATGTAATCAAGCTGTGAAGACTGCTTCTCAGTTCAGTTAACGCAGTTAACGAGTTCAGAAAGCGAGAAATGGTCGGTCAGCAACGGTATGAAAATCCCCTCAAAGGAAATCGGTGGCTCACGCCCCATTCCCAAGTTATAAACTCTCCTTCTCCATGGCATAGATTTGAGGCAGGCAGGCAGTCATCATTCTCTTGCTATAAGGCACGAGCTAAAATGAACGATTTGAGCGTGAATGATCAAATGAAACGTCATTTTCAAAAAAGTTAATTTAAAAATGAATATAAGCGAAAAAGATTTGGAAATTATTTGATATTCTTCGTTATGTCAAGACTTTTTAAAATAATTTCGTATACTTTTTTACTTAGCTTATTGTCCCTATTGTTGGTCATTTGGCTTAGATAAATGGCTTACTTAGACGTTAATTTAGAAACAACCATGCGTAAAGATTTAGGAAATTAAGATCCGAAGTGCGGATAGCAGACAAGCAAGTTACCTGACAGACCAAGCTAGCATCTACAGTTTGCAAGACATTAATACACATGGTAATACGATGGGTTAAACTGAAGTTCAATGTTCAACTCGAATTTAAAGTCAACTTAAGTATGCAATTTCGAAAATACCAAACAATAACTGAACCGAACCTTTATTTAGCTTTGATTAAGTAATTATAAAATTATGTTTGTGATTGCTGGTCGGTCAGCAACACAATGAAAATTTCCTCCGTGTACACTTTCGGGTCACATCGCGACCAACGTGTTAATATAGCCTAGCCAACATAATGGATAATAAACTATTTTAGGAATTTAAGAAATTGAATACAAGTTCTGAAATAATAAACAGATGCTTAATATTTCCAGAGTAATTATGAAATCAAACTCACAAAAAAAACACATAACCTAAGCATATAAATGTACAGTAATAAGGTAGCCAAGTTTCTCGAACACAGCGCTCCATCGGGAACAATGCTAAGGATTTCCTAAGTAAAACTGCGTATTCTCTGAGCCTCTTCAAGTAAAAATTTTGTTTTATCGTTGTATGAAAATTCCATATCCAAATTTCGAAAGGCGTGCAACTTTCATTCAAGCGAACTGCAGTAGCTTTTCATCATTTATCGTCTTCAGACTCATGAAAAATTACATCATTTCTTCACTTAAATGATTTAGGTTATACGACACGTCTCGGAATGTCAACATAATTTTTAAATTTGTTAGACTCAATTATTGAAAAGGTCAATGTTTTTAAAATTGGTATTTTTAAAATTTTGTTGTTCTAGTTAGGTGATAGGACACATTTTAAGACGTTTTGCATGAATGAAATTTTGCTCTCAAATGCTTAAATTTCGAGATATAACATTAATAACGTTCAGGTAGGAATAAGCTTATATTGTCGGAACACAGCAACTTTTTCCGTTCCCCGCGTCATTTCTGCATTTTTCGGAACACGCGCAATTGTTTCACGCCAAAAAATCGGTCTCGATATGACTGTGAAGAAATGGACACGTAAATATGCTGTAATACGGTATTGACGTTACGATAGGCAAGGTTAAGTTACGTGAGGTTAAGTTACGTGAGGTTAAGTTACGT
>JACJUY010011164.1:0-10793 GCA_014220935.1 Platorchestia sp. MABIK
TGGAGAAAAACTTCGCGTCTCCGACTTGAGAAATTACATCATCAATGACAGGTAGTACAGATTGAACAGGATTGAGAAAATTGTTAATGGAGGCTGAAAAACCTCCACAGATTCTCACACTGCTGTCAGACTTTAGAACATTAACGGTAGGAGATGCCCATTGGCTATCATACACTTTAGAAATTTTACCCATACTCTGCAAGCGCTCCAGTTCAGTTTTGACAGAGTCTTTTAGTCTTACAGGAACAGGGCGTGCTTTACAAAATACAGGAACTGCATTAGGCAACACATCAAGATAAACGGTGTCTCTAACGTTAGACTGTGTATCAGATGATAAGTACGAATCATATTTCAAAGACAAGCTTCTCGGCAAACTATGGCAATCCGTTTTGTTTATTGTGTCGCATTTATCAGGAATGACAACATTCACGTTGAGTTTAGAACAAATATCTCGGGCAAGCAAGTTGATTCTATCATCTTCCACAATGAGAAACTTATGATTGAAACTGACGTCTTTATAACTAATGATTATTGAAGATTGACCATGCAAATTTACAGAGCCACCACTGTATCCGAGCACTTTGCTACACGTAGGACTTATAACAGCACCAACTGCTAGTGCATTTTTTTTTCATATAGTTGAGACTGCACTACCATTATCAAGCAGAAATTCAACAGGTTCACAATTCAAGTTGCATGTTAACATAGTAGGCTCTTTTGCTACGGGAATTACAGTGGTGTTTACTCTAAAAAAATGAGAGTCATTCAAGTGATTATCAGAGAAATTACCGTCACCGTTGTCGTTCCTAGGGTTTTGTAGAACAACTTCGTTCTTCCGCCGTGGAGGCTCACGTGAACTCTTCATTGACCCATCTTCTTTTCCGACGTTGCAATGATAATCACCAGTGGTGGGCACGATAACGAAAAAACGTTATCGCGATAACCGATAAATCGATAACGAAAACCTTATCGGCGATAACCGATAATCGATAATAGGCGAAAAATTTGTCCCCAATAATCGATAACCGATAAATCGATAAATCCAAAATTCCGAAACTAGCGGTAACGATATTGGTTGCCAGATGTCCCAGTCCACATGAGGCTACACTTTTGATCAGAAAGGCCACAAAAGAGGCCAACCTTATGACACCATAACACGTACATCCTACACGTTTAGCTCCTGTCCCGAACTCATCCCGCCCCGTCATGTCGAATCCCAACGGGAAAAACTGAAATTATCGATTATCGATAGTTTGGAACCAAAAGTATCGGCGATACCGATAAATCGATAACTCGGGGAAAAGAATTTTCGGAGAACCGATAACCTAAAATCGTTATCGCGATAAAGTATCGCGATAATTTATCGCGATAACGCCCAGCTTTGATAATCACTTTTTTCCGGCTGCACTATGTAAATGCGAGCTGCGTCCATTTCTCTCCGTGTAGGTCCCCTTCGTATAGGTTCCCTTCGTGAAGGCTCCCTTCGTGTAGGCCCTGCCGGAGAAGGCCGTGCTGCCATCGTAGATTTGCAAACTTTAGAAATGTGGCCTGTCTTCCCACATGTATTACACTTCAGTTTCAATGCATAGCAATTCTTTGCAAGATGCTTTTGCCTAGCTCCGCAACGGATGCATGTGTAGTTCGGCTGTAATTTTCCTGTTGTGAAAAACGATGAAGATGAATCCTCACGAATAATATCTTGAGCATCGGAACTTAACTATTCGATGAGTTTTGCATGTTCAACACATTCGTTGAATGCTTTGGTATCACACTTCTGTAGAACTGCACTGAGAATTTGCGCTGAATGTAGACCAGCCACGAAAGCATCTCTCAATAGATGATCGCGACAGCAATTTTCGTAGTTGCACGCAGATGCTAAGTTATTTAACGTTTTAGCAAAACTTTCTATGGATTCATTAACACCTTGCTTTCTATTTAGAAATGTAACAGATGCGCCGACAATGGATTTCTTGATTTTAAATTGCTGTATTAACTTTTCTTCTAGTTCATCATCCGTAGCGTCAGAAAGTAACGTAGGTTTAATTCTTCGTTGTAGATCAGTAATGATGTTTATAGGCAAGGCTTTAACTAAAATACTAGCTTTCTTACTGCCATTGTTTCCCGCCTTCTGAAGAGCGTCTGCACACTGTACATGCAGTCTCTGCAGAAACTCGCATACTGTTTCCACTTCAACGTCGAATGGAGGACAGCTAACTGTAGAAAACGCCATCTTGGTTTCACAGCACTTGTAAAGTTCAAATTCACTCTGAAGATTCGAAATCTTCGTCGCCAGATATGTTGTGTCGTTTCTTTCTACACAACATGATGTATTTTAGCTGAAGCAGCAAGCTACAGTAACGGTAGCTGAATGGCTACCAGAGTAGGAGAATGATACGCTCAGCAAGAAGCTTATTATTATACTGGCTCCGTCGCTTACAGCTTCCTCTATATAATAGGCTTGCCCGGAAGTCAGGCAAGCGCAAGCAACAAAGATCTTCCGGCGGTCGGTCGTTTCCGCCCCACGGATCGTGACCGAGACATCCGAAGCCTAGCGAGACAAAGACATCCGGCGGCGCTTACTTTATGCACATCCTGAGATATAACACATACCTAACCTAACCAGTGCCATTTCGTGAAATTTATTTCTGTTCAATTCTGTTGCTGGACGAAATTTATACTGATATCATTTTTTTATACCGTTAATTACAATGCTTTATAATTCCATTTTTTAAACACTAAATCTTGAAACATCTTAATTTCAGTAGAATTTAGTAGGCCTCGCTTTAAAAGTTCATGTGTAAGTATTTGCAGTTCATTAAAAACTCGTGTATTTCCAACGTTAAAACGAGCCGAACAATAACTGATGTATTTTCAGAAGATCATTGATGTTAGAAAGTAATAAAATAATACCTGATCCTGAAACGTCTAAATCCTCTCTTGGCGGAGGAGGAGAAGGTATAGGAGTAGGAGTTGGTTTTAAAATAGGTCTTCATGAAGGGCTGAAATATGAACTAGCTCTTGGGTTTGTAAAAGGACTTTGGCCTCAACTTGAATTCGGTGATTCAGAACTGGATTCATGATGTAGTATAACACCTGGTCTATGCCTTAATTCAGAACTCCGTTCACGACTTGATGAACTTGATCTAATTGCTTCAACTGCAGATTGAGATTTTTTCTTTTTTTACCATCCGATAGAATGGTTTGATTAAATTGTCATACTTTTCACCCATGTTCGCTTTAATGGTTCCATCTGATTTGAGAAAAGCATCAGTCAAATAGAACGTCTTAAAATACTTCTCTTTATCTTCATCATCAAAATTTTCAGGTTTTAGATTTGTTAATAGTTCCCGTAAACCAACTGTTCCCTTGAAAACATTATCGTAAATTTTTAAATCATTCTGTAAAATACTTACAGGTTTATTTCTAAGCATAGCTTGTTCTCCATTAAATTTCAGACCATATGCTTTATCACACTCATTTCCAAGCTGAGACGCAACGCTTAAGAATCTTTTAGCTGTATCACCAATTAGAGGCTGAGGTTCAAGCGGAGGTAATGCCAGTTTCTCCACAGGTTTACCTTGAGTAGATTGAATTTGAGGGATATCTTTTATTGCCAATCTCGTCTGCTTGGTTTCATCAACTATTTTCGTAAGTGGTTCAGTTAGCGGTTTGTAAACTTTTTTACATCATCATAAGTCTTGTTGTGAAATTTTTCTTTTACGAATTGTTGTTTTAAAGTTTTCGTTAAATTCAACAGATCTGCTTTAGTTTTGATAGCAATCAACGTCATTTTACTTAAATAAACAGTTCAATTAATTTTTCTTATGTTCATTATTAACGTGAGATCAGATTAGTTTATGTTGAACTTAATGCCAGATCAGATCATAAAATCCATAAAGGATCATCATAACCTTTCCACTTAACAAAAAGCTTTCATTTGCTTCTCTTCAGAATTTTTTCAATTTCTAAAATATCACTCGTGTATTTTGAAAGTTCCAGCTCAAAAAACCATCCTATTTCTTCTTTACCATTCATTTTCATTAATTTCTACGTTACTGGTTTTGTGGATAATATTTGAGAGATAATGAATAACTCTTTTGTGAAATTCAGTAATTAACCTTCATGAAATTCTTTACGCTCTCTATTAATTGGCACTTTGCCTCCAATTTTAAACTTTGATTGCCTTGGAAAGTTTTTAGACAGTGGAAATAAATTGTTGTAGACCTTTTTACGGTTATGTTTCAATGTGGCTTAAGTGTCATTTTATCGATCTGGGGAAGCTGTTATTGTAGTTTTAAATTAGAACTTGTAAAATATTGACCCTCTTTTTGGTTTTTGCATAGATACAATACTTCCACATTTTGATTTCTAAAGTTCTGCTGGAACGTTCAACAACTTGCGTTTTTGTTTCATTTTCCGGAGAGAACCATTGAGTTGCATGCTTTTGAAATAATTCTTTTGTTGGTTCATTTTTAAATTTTAAACCATTATCAGTTTGAATTTTAGAAGGAACTCTCTTTTTAAAAAGTAATTCAAAAGATTTTACTTCTGCACCAGTCTTTTTACTTATTGGAATTGCCCATGCGAACTTACTAAAGATATCAATTACAGTTAAAATATGTTTTTTCCTTGATCATAGTATTTCTGCATATTAACTAAATAAGCTTGCCATTTGTCATCAATTATTTATACTTTTACGCGTCTAGTAATAAAAAGGTGTTTTACTAGCTTATGAAGAGTACATGTTTCCTGAGATTCTAATTCAGTATTTGATTTCGAGGAAATACAGTCTTATGAACAAGCTTATTTATTCCACATAACCATTTTTCGGATTGTAATATAGTCTATTCAAAATTTTATCGCTCACTTCTGTGAGCGTGCTTGGAAGTTTTTTTGAAATTCCAAAACTCGCCCAACCTTTACCAGCCATTATAGCGTTAACTAATGTAGCATCTGGTCGAACGTATTCTGATTCATTTGGATCAATAGCAATTTCAGCGGCTCTTTCTACTAGATAATCAGCAGCCTAAATTTCTGTCTTTCGTTTTTGGATGTTGTGAATAAAATATGTCATGATTCTTACAAGCCTGATCGAGTGAGTTAACTCCTTGAAAACCTTCTTGAATTCGCTTCTGCACCTTAGTTCCTGGACCGAAAAATGAGTAAGTATGTTTGTTGTTGAATGAACAGTTCGGGACTTGTTCAGACTTAATATTAGATGGTAATTTCAAATGCATTTCAGGTAATGGAAGTTTTCTACGCATTATATTTACAATACCTTTCCCAGTTTTTTCTTCAATGAGGAATGATATTAATTCTCTTATACACTGATAATTTTTTACAGAAAATAAATCTTGATTATCGAAGCTATTATTAGTGTTGAAAATCATTTTTTATACTTAATTTACCGAACGTATTTCACAGAGATTCAATGATAGTGTGTTGATACCATCTGGTAATATATGTCTGTTGGCATCATTACAGTTTAATGCAATTTTATTAATTTCTTCATTATGTAATTCGTGGATAATATTTAAATATTTTACACCGTTTTGTATATTGTTTCATTATTCAATGCTGTTTTACATTCTTCCATTGTAATATTGTTCTCAGTTATGTTCTTACTTACACCTTTTTCTTTCTCACTTACTAAATATTTCGTTTTGTAACAATATAGTTTTGCTCTTAGGCTAACAAACTCTTGAATAGGAACTCCAGCTGTTTCATCTTTCAGTTTTCCTACTATTTTGTTTTTCCCTGAGTGTAAAATATGTTCTGGTGGATAGTTTGATGTGCCGCACAAAGCTTTATTTCGATTCATATCTTTATGTTAGTCTTTCATTTCGATATTTTATCTTAATGAATCTGTAACTGTGAACGACAACTTAGCTTTTTTTCTTTGTGTGATTGTTATGAAAATTATACATCAATGGATCATTTATATCTTATACCGAACATCCTACATAGATTGATTTATCAAACTTTTTATCTGTATTTCCATATTACAAGCTATCAAACTTTCTGAGAAAATTTTGAAACTGGCAAAATTTGGTTTATTTGTTAATTTAATTAATCCTTCTTCTAATTTTACTAAATGAACTTCCAATCTATTTCTTATGTTTTCCATTGTTTCATCAAATACTGAATTGTTCATCAGTTTGTAGAAGCCTTTTTCAAACTCAGATATAGGTTGCTGACGCATTTTTATATTGATTTCAATATATGATTTCATCCATGGACTTTCGTTAAACTCTAAATATTCTCTGGACTTTCTCTATTTCCATTCCTAAATTCAAATATTGTTTTAGAGATTTGTAACGTACGTTATATTTTTCTTGTCTACCTAGCTGAAGAACTACTTTGCATGCAGTATAAATTTTTACATTTTCTGGCTCTAATGGGAAATCGTGAATGTCAGGTTATTCTACCGGAAACCTTAAATCAACTTCTATTATATAACCTTTATCTGCTTTAACTTTCGACTTCGGATCTTCTCATTTAAAATTTCCTGTTGGTAAAGCTTGGCTCATAGCCCAACCGTAGAAGTTATTCTCATCCATATGTGTGATATAACGATTTGGTTTTCCTCTATCAAATGTTACTGTAAAATACGGATTGTTTGCTGTCGCATTACGTGTTGATGTTGTTGAAATTCCACCTCTTCTTCCTTTTTCAATAAACAGAATCATGTCAGGATCTGTAAGTAAATCTAATTCTATGTGTATATGTTTAAGCAACGCATCGAAGTAGAGTCCTGGAGCTGTAAAGTAGTGCACTGGATCCAGAGAATATGTTTTCATACATGTTGCGCGAAATTCTTCAAATACTTCTGTTAATGATAACGTATCTACTTTCAGGAAAATATTATGATAGTCTTTAAATGTTTTACATTTTAAATGATCGTCAAACTTTGAGTGCATATTGGTATTCGTCTTCTGTAATATGTTTATTTTTTAACTTACTGTAAAATTTACGTTTAGGTGGTAAACTCGCACCTTCCATTTTTTCATAACCTTCTATATATTCAAACGGATATTCACCTATTTTCTTAACTAAGTCGAACTGTTCATCATTGGTAAAACCTTTGATAATTCTTTGTGCTCGGATAAATTCATCGGAAGTTTATCCAGAGATGTAAGTAAAAACCTGTAGCTTAGATTTTTAATTGATAAATTGTATATTATATAACCGTAAGTCTCTGGTGATATATTTTATTCTTCCCGATTTTTTTAGAAAGATAAGTGTCAATTTTTATTGTGTGAGTGAAACTAATATATGCTTCATCCGTTTGGGGAACGGCATTTAGCTTTCCAGCTAATTTTCCTAAGTCTTTTGTAAACAAATGTGCGTCATAATTTAAGAAATTATGCATAAACACTGCTATTAAACTTAGATTCCCAATCTTGAAATTACATTTTAAAGAGCTGCTCCTCTGTAGTTATCTTTTGGATGATTATGATATTCAATTGAATAGTTTTCTTCCTTAATAGTTCATGACATACATTACACGAGGTGGCTTCTTTATGTTTTTTAAAAATTATCTGATGGTGATTACATTTTTTTTTTATTTAATTTCAACAGACTGTAAATTCTCTCGGTTTCTACTTCTAAATGTTCTACAAACTTTTGAGCATCATCTGCACCATTGTTTATTTCTAATCGGGAATATTCGTCTGCTTCACATTTCGTTTGGCAAAAGAAACTAGTTTGTGTTTCTGAATATTCATTGAATAACTTAAGTTTGGATTTGGTTGACAAGAGCTTATCATTTTTAAAGTGGATTCAAAATCTGCATATGTTACAAATGATTGATTAATGACAAAAACGAAGCATGGCACTGACGCAGGGACAGGAAAGAGTCCAAACTTGAGGTTAATTTATTTCATTGAATAAATAACTGAATGAATGTCTGGTTTTCCATCCCGCGAATGGGCTGGAAGACGGGAGAGCTGGGACACCAGCACGCCCATAGCGCCCCTCCAGCACCGTGCCACGATCACTGTCACGGGAGAACAAATATTTAGTAATAGGAAAATAGAGTCGATAACGACTGCTCATTAATTTGTGAATTAAAACATTAGTTTAATGTAAATTTAGGTCACGCCGCAAGATTTGACGGGTCAGAAAGACCGCGTAAGCAATTTAAGAATAGCGACGCGAGGATTAGGTATTGGGTGAAAGCCTAGTCTTGCAGAAAATATTGCAGGGCTAGAGAGTTCAGCTAAAGTAGTTATTAATCAAATGCTAGGATTAGCTGTTAGCAGACTAATTCAAGTCTGCGGTAAATGTGCTAAATCCTACATCAATTTTACTAATTTAATAAAAAGAAATGAATTTCTGTACTCTAAACCTAGAACACGAAATTTATTAATTAGAAATTTGCCGTAACAATCGCCGTATAAATGAAAACCAAGAATTAAATTGGTTTCCGGCTACATTACACAAGATTCAATCTCCCATTTTATTTTAGGTAAGTAAAGCAGGTTCTTTGGAACTGCAACTGACGTCACTACGTAAAAATGTGGAGCTAACCATTACGGTGACTCACATCAGTTAAACAGCCGAACTCGAGTGGCGAAGCAGAAGCGAAGCGCAGGGAGGCAGAAGGTCGGCAGAGAAGTCTAGCCGATCATGGCATCGTCAGGGCCCTCTCGATACAGAAGCAATGAAGAGCTGAAGACAGAGGCCACTACACGTACCGGCCACACTCAGGAGTAAATCAGATGCTGCAGGCTTAATTAATGAAGAGAAGTACAGGTGGTCAAGTGCGGAGGAAGGCTCATAGGCAACGACGCTGATGCTATGGCAAAGACTGCAGAGGTTGCTTATTCTTCGGTGTATGAGAGAAGAAAACTTTATTGAACAGTACACCGAATGGTTGCGTCTTTCATTTAAATTAATTTTTAGTGACGTTTTAATTAAATTATCATGGGAGTTGTTTACGTTAAAAATGTTTGCCAAAAAGAATTCGAAGAAAAGCTTCAGTTTTTCTACAATTAACTACTTCTTGATAATTCCAAAATTTAGTTTATCTTCATTTAACAGATATTTAGTTGGTGTGTGAACTTAGCAATCATTAATTTGGTTTGCTAATAAATATTCTCTCGGGAATGATCATAAACAATATGGACAGATGTTCGTTTTTTTGTTTGAATAAATTGACTTTAAATCTTCATTAACACACAATGGATTTTATTTTCATTTGTTAACAGTAAAAGTGATTTAACATCTTCCTTTTTAACTTTGTTATTCTCAGAAGACATAATTCTTTCAAGTAATTAAAAGTGCAAACATTTACTAACACATTAGTGTTTCTCTCAAATGTATCAATATCATCGAGTTTTTCTGGGAATGTTTTTGTCTCTGAAATTTAACTTTTCACCTTCAGTTTTTAATCTCCTTGATATTCTATTACCGTTTTTTCATCTCGGCAATAATATCTCGCAACACAACTCCACAAAGCTTTTATACACAACTCCATTAAGCTTTCATTATCGGTGTTTTTAATATTGATTAGTTTATCAGTCGACTTTCGAAATTTTTTTGGAAATTTTAATAACTATAACATTTGATAGGTTTGTTTTCAATAATTTTCACAGTGAAATCTAATAATTTATCTGTTATCCACTCAGAAGAGTTTTTGTATATTTTTCAATCTTTCTAATAGCTTCTTTATACAGATCCTTAATGTTTGTAAGTTTTCGACATGTCAATAAATTTTCCTGGCTTGATATATGCTGTAAAATATTCCTTTTCATTATTTTCTTTGTATCTTTTGAATTGAACTACAATTGCGAATTTTATTTTCATGTTATAAAACTTTTACTTTCTCAAAATTGATCTCACAACCGGTGTCATATTTCTCATAGAAACTGTTGGATCTATGATTGATATATCAGAGAACATACAGGGTGTTTTTTTTAACTTTGAACAAACTTCGAACTTAGGTACAAAAACTCAAAATAAATCGATTTTCATGAATGACAAAATGTCCAAAACTCATTAGTTTTCGAGTTATGACGTCGCAAAGCATGTTTAGAAGTGCATGTTATAACTGGGCCGCACACCAATAGTTATTTAAAGTTGTTAGTTTTCGAGATTGTCGAATACAATTAAAGCATTTTTTCTCATTTCATTATGGGTTATCCATTCCATGTAACCAACGACAAGATTTCAAGATGCAATGTGAAACTGAAATAATGAAATAAAATTTATTATTAACAATCTACATTACTGGAACGCACGTGTTGCAGTATCAGTTCGCCATTTGTTGACACGCCGTTGCACTGTGACCATGGAAAGATTTACCAATGCTGAGAAGGCAGACATGCATTTGATTTATGGAGCTGCAGGCGGAAATGGTAGGCTCGCTCTGAGGATGTACAGAGAAAGGTTTCCCAGGCGCGAAGTGCCTGATTTCCGGTATTTTGCTACTCTGCATACGAGATTGCGTGACATCGGCAGCTTCAACGTTAACAGAGGGAATGCTGGGCGCGGCCATCATCCACAGGAGGATAGAATTGTGGAATACTTTGAGCAACATCCACGAACCAGCGCTCGTGCAGCTGCTCAACGTCTTGGCTTGCGAAACCACACTACTGTGTGGAGGGCACTACATCGTCAGCAATTACATCCGTACCATTTCCAAAGAGTGCAAGGACTCATGCCAGGTGATTTTGAACCTCGTATGCTGTTTTGCCACTGGTTAATGCAACAGGAAAGGATGAATCGCGGGTTCTCAAAACTTATTCTCTTCACAGATGAAGCTTATTTCGGTCGTGATGGGGTTTTCA
>JACJUY010011166.1:6070-19107 GCA_014220935.1 Platorchestia sp. MABIK
GAACATAAGATTACATAACGCTAACATAGCATCAGGAATTAATGTACGCTTATTGTAATATGCTTTTAAAGCGATTACAAATAATTGTACAGAATTTTTGCTGTAAGTAAAAATCAATCTGAGTTCTCAGATAATGAACATTCGAATTCACTCTGTGAGTTAAAAATTCAATCATTTGGCTACTAACTCAGTAAACGCTCAACTCTCCTGCATCTATCAATCAAATAATTAAAATCCTGGGGTCACTGTCATTGACTTGTATCCTGCAGCATAAAGATTGGTTGTGAAAAAGAGCTGTTTCACTGTGGCTGAAAAAATGGTTTATGTTTCAATTTGCGTTAGACTGCGCTTCGAAGCTAAGGAGTTAAAGCGTACATAAAACTTCTATTTGTCTACGTTTTGGGAGTTTTTGTCATTCGAATAAAAAATAAATTTAATAATAATAGCTTCCGTGCGCTGTTTTTAGATAGTTTTTAAGTCTTGCAGGGCCTATTAAACCGAAGATGTTTTTTTCGTTACAGAACGTGCACGGACCTTCTTACTTATGATCATTTAGCCTTATTTAGAAAATGAAACACGAAATTCAGTAATTGAACAAAAGGAAAAGTGAACCATAAACCAATAACGTTGCACAAACACAGACTCATCTACGCCTTCTCAATTCCACCTCTCGTAACCAGGGTACTGAATAGTTTTATCAAGGACTTCTTAAAATTTCAAAACTGTATGGTTCTTCAATGACGTCTCAAATATTTTAACAACAGCTAATACTTCAAAAAAAAAATTGGTGAGGGACGAAACTATCATATTCCACATAAGTTCAATTAAAAGTTACCAAAAATTTGTATTCTTCCCATCTCTGCTTCGGGTGACCCTCTCATGGGACTATGCTCCTCTCATACCAATGTAGTTTCAACCTTGTGTGTCCTGGAATTGTCAACCCTCTTCCTTGCCTAGCTTCCAATGTATAAAATCAATCTGGCCAAGAAGACCAACACTAAAGGTTCACTCTCAGCGTAGGTAGGACCTCAAAATGCTTGCTTCCATGAAAACTGTGAGTACGAAACAGCAAATATATTTTGTAACCATGTGAATCGTGATGTCCTCAAAGTAAATGAAAATGTTTGTTGATAATTGTGGATTTAGAGCTCCTTGTGTAAAGTTCGTCTCCGCCACCTCAATATCCGTAACGTATATAAATAGCTACTATTGCGTGTGTTTTGTTCACTCAATTGTTACTGCATCGAATAACACTTTTTTAGTATGAAAAATTACTGGCCATCTTTGAACACATATGATGTTCTTTTGAACACAGATAATGTTATGTAAACTCCTGAAAGGAACTGAACACACGATTTTGAACCCTCGTGTAAACTGAATTTATTCAGTGTTTTCAAGGAAGTTCAAGCCTCCATGAAGAATGTTTTATTTAGCAAATGACTTGTGTTATTTGATAATGATTAAAATTTGGTGAAACTGTCATACGAAACCATTGCTAAGCAACAAAGTTTCCTATAACCGAAGAGAAATTCTAATTTTTGATAGCATTTTGTACAAATGCTGAAACCAAACGCAGGAAATATTTTTTACTTCATTTGTTAAAAACTTTAAACTCACTTCTCCCCTTAGAATACACAAACTGTGTACAGGTAAATTTCATGCGCAATTACTTGCGTTTAATGGCAGAAAAATCACAAAATACATAGTACTTGAAATAAAAGCCAGTAAACACAAAATATTGTATTGTACATTCTGTTAAAGAGAGGCGTGTAAATGTTATGTTCAGGTGTCACCAGGACGTGTAGCAATAGGAACATTTAGCTGCTCATTTTTCTTTAAAATTATCCACAAAATAAAGGGAATGATACTTGAAAGCAGCAACCCGCTTCTGCCTTGTTTGTGAGACTCATTTGCTCTTCTGTACCAATAGCAAAAAACTTGAAGTCAAATCGATCTACGTTTATTGATTGTGCGTGCATTTTTCTTCCACCAGATACTACTCCTTGCGTGGGTGATTGCCCAAACAGGGGCTGCTCCCTACATTTCGGAGGGAGGCAGTCATCCTGAATCGAGTGGGAGTGCTAGTAGCAATCTTCCAGTAGCACCTACTGCATGTCAATGTGCAAATGGGCCAGCGTCAGTCCCTTCACATTTCGGAACAACTGCAACCTCGGGATCCGAAGGAGCGAGCGGATCTGCTGGATCCACTGGGCTCACTTCCCACTTTGGGATCAGTTCCTCTCAAGGATCAGAAGGTGCCCAGGCATCCAGTGGCACAGCTGGCGCCAGCTCATTCTTTGGAGTTGGTGTTGGCCAAAGTGCAAATGGTGCATCAGGTTCGTCTTCGCAGTTTGGATCAAGCGTTACCCAAGAAGAACAGGGATCCTCTGGGCTCACTGGATCGGCTGAATCCACTGGATTGGCTGGATCCACTGGATCGGCTGGATCCACTGGATCGGCTGGATCCTCTGGATTAACATCCCACTTTGGCGCAAGTTCCACACAGGAGTCTGAAAGTGATCAGGGATCTAGTGGTAGTGTTGGAGGGAGCTCGCACTTCGGAATCGGAGCAAGCCAAGGCACCAGTGGGTCTTCTGGACTCACTTCGCAATTTGGATCGAGTTCCAGCCAAGAAGGCGAAGGAGCTACTGGATCCGTCGGATCTGCTGGATCTGCTGGATCTACAGGATCCTCTGGTTCTTCTGGATTCACGTCACACTTTGGAACCAGCTCTTCAAATGATCAGGGTTCCAGTGGTAGTGCCGCTGCTGCCTCTCATTTTGGAATAACTGGAAGCCAAGGAGCAAGCGGGTCAACTGGTCTCTCTTCGAGTTTTGGTTCAAGTGCCATCCAAGGAGAACAGGGAGCTGCTGGATCTACTGGGTCTACTGGGTCCATAGGATTAACATCAGGCTCTGGAACCAGTTCGACGCAGGAAGCAGGTAGCGTTAAAGGAAATAGTGATGCGTCCGGTGCCAGCTCACACTTTGGAATTAGCACAAGCCAAGGAGCTCAAGAAACTACTGGATCTGTTGGATCAGCTGGATCAACTGGATCCACCGGAAACACTGAACTTTCTTCCAACTTTGGAGCTACTTCTAACCAAGAATCGGAAGATGTTCAAGGGACCGTTGGCAGCACCGGAGGCAGTTCACAGTTCGGAATTAACACAAGTGAAGGTGGCTCTTCTGCAGTGACTTCACATTTTGGATCCCTTGCTAGCCAAGAAGCCCAAGGAACTGCTGGATCTGGTGGATCTACTGGATCTGCTGGATCTGCTGGATCTGCTGGATCTGCTGGATCTGCTGGATCTACTGGATCCACTGGAAACAGTGGATTCTCATCAAACTTTGGAACCACTTCTAAGCAAGAATCCGAATCTGGCAACACTGGAGGCAGTTCGCAGTTTGGAATTAACACAAGTGAAGGCGTGTCTTCGGCAGTGACTTCTCATTTTGGATCTAGTGCTAGCCAAGGATCTCTGGGAGCTGGGGAATCAACTGGTTCTTCTGGATCTACAGCATTCTCATCACCCTTTGGGTCAAGTTCCACACAAGAGGAAGGAACTGAACAAGGGTCTAGCGATAGCGCAGGTGCCAGCTCGCACTTTGGAATTGGCGCAGGCCAAGGTGCTAGTGGGTCGTCTGGATCATCTTCTGATATTGGATCTAGCTTTTCTACTGGAGGACAAGCCGCTGGAGCCTCTGAATCAACCGGATCTTCTTCTCAGTTTAGTGCCAGTGCCTCAGAAGAAGAAGGCACTGATCAGGGATCAAGTGATTCTTCAGGAGCAAGTTCTCATTTTGGCATTGGTGCCAGTCAAGCAGCCAGTGGATCTGATGCATCCGGCTCTAACTCTGGATTTAGCGCTGCCCAAGGGGCGGGTGAAGATGCCAGTGCAGCTAGTGGAGCCTCGTCCCAGTTGGGAGCGAGTGCTTCCAAAGACGATAGCGGATCCGCCAGTCAATTTGGAGCAGGTGCCACCGGAGCTTCTACTGGTGCACAAGAATCGAGTGGAAGTGGAGGATCAGGTGCTTCTTCGTCTCAGTTTTCAGCTGGAGCTCAGTCAAGCAGTAGTTCTAGTTCCTCTTCAAGTGCTTCAAGCTCTTCGTCTCAGCAATCCTCTTTTTCGGCATCAGCTAAAGGATCTGGCTCAGTAGTATCAATCGTCAATGATGAGAGAGCTGGTCCAGATGGGACTGGAGCCTACAGCTTCACCGTTGAAGGAGATGATGGGTCCTTGTTCAAGGAAAGCGGGTCTCCGAGCGCTTCTGGAGCCATCGCCCAAACTGGATCTTACAAGTGAGTTCGCAAAATATTACTTCAAATAGGTAGTTGCGATTCATGTAACCGTAAACTTTGCGTCTCAGGTTTACTCATTTTTTAAGGTAATAGGTTTTACAATGCCTTACAATTTACCTAACCGTAAACTTTGTGCCTCAGGTTTTCCCATTTTTAGGGTAATAGGTTCTTCAATGCCTTGCAATTCGTGTAAACTTTGCAAACAGTTTGTGGAGTACGGTAAGCCTATCCCTTTATTCAAGAATAGAAAAATAAGGCATTTTCAATTGCAAAAAAAAAGTTTCACAACTTGTCGATCGAGGTTTTTATAGATGAGGCTGACAAACTCTTCATTTCTTACGATAAAATTATTCGTTACACGCTTAACGTGACAAAACTGTCAGTAATTGCCGTCAGTCATCAAAAACGCGCCCGTCATAAAATATTCCTCTTATCCTGAAGGTTCATTTTGATAAACGTGAACCAAACTGCATGTGATAATAAATCAAAGTTCTTCCACATCCATGAGAACGCTTCTTTCAAGAGCCAGTACAATTGACATAAATGATTGCTGGAAGATGAACAGGATTTTGTCCAAAGCTTTTAGTTTTGACCGTTTGACATCGTAAATGATACAATGAGCTGCTAGTTATTGTAAAAGGAATAATTGTAAAAGATATTGTAAGCCAGTTATTGTTTTCTCTGCGGATTACAAATGATAGATTAATTTTGTGATCAGTGATAGTTACAATGCCAAAAGGTGAAGTTTAGTCCTCCGAGGTCTCTTCAGAACAAGCTTCATGTAAATTTATGAAAACCTTCAGCTTTGATTGGAACACGTTTCAATTATTTGACATTTCTCACTTATTATTTTCTGTTCGATTACCTATTATGTGAATTTTTTGTAAAATTTGCTCCACAATTCGACGTGAGAATATTGCTTATACGTCAAGATCTAAAAATTCATGTGTCAAACTATAAGGCGTTAATGACACTAAACAAAACAGTGCGATGCCTAAGTCTTGTACATCAATTCATTTCACTGCTGTTACTGTCGAGAACGACTTAATGATGTGGAAAAACTCATAACGTTGAATTTACAAGGACGTGAAATGCAGTAAATTTTTGCAAAATTTCATAGAACCATTCCCTAATTTTATAAATTAAATGTTATCTTGTAAACTTTTTAAATATTTGTTATGGTTTACTATAATACACACATTTGTAAACTTTAGAAATGGATTCTAAGTATGCATTCCATTGAACTCAGCGAACTCATCCTCACTCGATCATTTGCTAACGGAATAATTCTTCATCCATTTGAGGCATTGGAAAAATATTCGAAATATTCAAAATGTTTCGAGATGCCGTTTTCGGATGTAAAAATAATGATGAATACTTATTAACGATTGACAAATACTCATTATCTTATTAACTTATCATAATACTTACTTATTAACAAATACTTTTTATCAATAAAATTTGTTGAAATCCAACACATAATCTTAATTCTTGAGGAATAGCATGAGCATGTGTGTATGCGAGTTCTTATCGTTAGTAACGGGAGCAAAAATCAATATTTTTAACTAAAAATTTACCATTTCTAACGCAAGTTTGAATACGACAACATACATTCAAACTCTGGAATCATTATTACTTTCGAAACAATGCGCAACAGTATACCTACTTAGCAGCTGATAACTCCTACTACCATACAATACTTTAAATTTACTACTTGAGTACAAATGCATCTCACGCTTAATTTGTCGATAAGCGAATTAGATATAACTCAGCATCATATGCCAAATTTAGGCTGCAGCAGAAATTTTTGAAGTGCCGATCCAAGGCGAGGATGAACTCCAAATGGAAATTAATTTAATTTTAAACGTCCTTCACCTAAAATTAAAAAGGGCTGACTCTCTTATAGTTATGTCCTGAGTGAATATCTTCACTTTAACATGCGTGTCGTTTCAGGTACACTCTACCAGACGGATCAGTTTTCGAGCTGACGTACATCGCTGATGAAAATGGGTTCAGGCCAACATCAGGGTTTTTGCCTGGTGTGGCTCCGTACGTCCAGGAACAAATCGATTTCGCGCGAAATAATCCAGAAATAGAAGAAAGCGGTTCCGAGGGTGAATTGTCGGCATCAGATTCTTCTTCCTCGTCTTCATCCTCGTCAGCTTTTCGCTCATTGTCCACAAACGGAGATGAATCTGAGCCAACTGAAGAATCAGCTGAGTCTTCTGAAGATGAATAATAGCGCAGCGAGGTTACAGGTTCACAAGGAAGCAATTGATGCTAGAGCTAAGGTTGACTTGCTACCCGTTTTGACTACCAATGTGTCTGCCAACATGCGTGGGCCAACCTTTCTCCCAAGCAAAACGACCGATTATCCAATCGATTCAAAGAATAATCTTAAATAGTTTTCCAAAATAGCTTGTTATTTTGTATGTAATAGGTTATTGGTCGCTATCTTTCCATTTGTGAACTGTATCAGAATGTTCATATGCCTCCTCATTAGACGTGAACAATAGTCAATATTAATCAATGTTTGCCTTTAAATTTGGCTTTTTTTATACAGAATACCGTTTAATTCTAAAAAGGTTTTGCTTAAGCAACAAAATAACTTCACATCACATTGATGCGAATAAAATATCGGCTAATGAAGGAATCAATCTTGTCGCAAAGAATTTTGACTTGCAATCTCTCTTTCAGTTGTCGGCCACTTGTGCAAACTGAATTTTTGACTTGCATTTTAATTGTGTATCAAATATGCATCGTCCTTGCCGGAGAACTTCTTCTAGAATGGAAGCAATAAAATTATCATGCTGCTCGTCTTTATCTCTCATTTTTAACTTACTCTTGCACTGCACCCTCTCCTCCCAACAATGCTCAAGCCATTGAGCTCGCTCATCACGTGAACGATTTTACTTTCCCTACTATCACAATGTTTTTCTTAATTTTCACTGCCCCTGTCCCACCTTTTAAATTCTGCTTTGCTTAATGAGCACATTCTGAAAGCCGAACGTAGATAGTTTTCTCGATCATTGTAAGTCCTTTCAAAGATCATAGTTTTTAGTCGGCGAGCACGCTTGAATTTTGAAAATTAATATGTATCGTGTGCTTTCATTTTCAGAAAACTGCTATGTACTGAACATGATCAAAAGATAGTATAGGCGTACGAAGTCGAACGTTGTCAAAGCTATCGATAACCTAATGAGTCACTGAAAGGCGCTGTGAATTAAATAACATGTGCTCTGCTATGCTTCGTTTGATCATTTCTTCATCCTTTTATCGATGTGCACACCTTTAAAGAGAAGAAGTTACAACTGTGATTGAATCGTACTGTTTTTGAAACACCCTGCACCCATACCTAGTACCAGGTCATCAAAAAACGACAAGTTCTTTCAAACAAGAAAAATCCTTCCTGAGTTGCGACGTCGAAGCTTTTGTTAAAGATCAGGCGATCAGGAATGGAAACTGAGGTAAATGCACGGAAATTTTATTGAGAACTCAGAAATAAATTATGAATAAATTATCAAAAGTTACGGATAAGAGAATATCCTTTTGAAGAATGAAGAAAAGTGTAGGTCTTGGTGGGTTCTGGAGTGATGCGATGTCCGTACCACTTGGCCAGGAGCACAGTAGCACAGCATCACACTGAGTTCAGTACACAACACTGCAACTAAATTATCCGCGGCGGGGAGCACTGTAAGCGCTGGCGGGCTCGGGGGCGGCGTAGCGGCCTCCGCTGGATCCGGAGCGGGCGGCTTCTTCGTCCTCACGGGCGGCCTTGGCGATCTGGTCCAGGACGAACTGGGGGATCTCGTGGGGGAATTCGGGGGCGACGGGGAGGGCAGAGGACTCGGGCTGGTATCCTCCGGCGGCATCAGCGACGTAGGTGAGCTCGAAGCTCTCTCCGTCGGGGTGGGTGAAGCGGACGGATCCCTGGGTCTCGACGGCGCCGTCGGGGCCTGAGCCGTAGCCGGACTCGGAGACCTGGATGCCGTTGGCGGTCTCGAAGTCGGTGCTGTACTGGCCGGCGGCGCTGGGGTACTCGCGGTCGTCGCGGAGGATGGCGATCTCTTCCCGGCTGGAGCGGTCGTGTGAGGAGCGGGAGGGGGCGGCGTAGGCGTTGGAGGGAGGGGCGTAGCTCCTGCGAGGTGCGTCGGGCCTTGCGGCGGCCACGGCCAACAGGGTGGTGAAAATGATCTGGGAACAAAAAGTTGATATCAAGAGGGTGAGAAAATCGACTTCGTTGTGAGAAAAATTGGGATATTTGTTTTGTTCAGAAAGCCCCACTTTGGGTCTTAGATTAAATGCTGTTATTTAAATTGATTCGTGTTCTGTTCAGAAAGCTGCACTTTGGGTATTTGTTCAAATGATGTTATTTAACTTTATTATCATTCTGTTCAGAAAGGTTCACTTTGGCTCTTAGGTTAAATGCTGTTATTCAACAGCAAGCTGACTTTCCACTCATTTCATTGTCTACGAATCTTATGTGTGTTTAGAGATAAATTGTCATTTATTCAATTCAGGAACGGGGTGTGCACATTACCCGTTAGGTTAAATTTTGAAAACTAGAGCCATTCTAATTCCGTTGAAAATATTGATTTGATATTTAAATCCTCTGAAGCAAAATGTTTTCTTTCACAAAGAAACTATTCGAGTCGTAGCTCATTTTCAACATCAATCAATGCACATTTACTGAAAATCAAGTGCATTCAGTCGCTCGTATATTCTGGAATGAAAAATACATTTCTAAAAATTTATTAACTGCTTCAGTTACCTTAGAGAAACATGGTGATCGCTCTCAAGGAGTATTTTCGAAACTCTCTTCAAACAAGTAATAAAACGAATGGGCTAGTTCGAAGAAATAGCACAATTTTGACAGCGGTATTGGCTCAAACGACATTGTTCCTAGAGATACGTAGTTTCCAGTAAAATATGAATACACTAAACGCATTTCACGGGGTCAGTTTCAGCTGTCACTGAACACTCGTATGATTCGCGTCGCTGGGGGAGCACTGAATTGTTGCTATATTTGAAACCGGAATAACTTCTGCACTTAGTTGTAGTAAATCAAAAAACTTACATACATGAGGCGCTTAGTTCTAGTGGATCAAAATAACTTCCAGCAACCAACAAAACGCGTCTCGTTAAGTGAAGCATCGCAACATGTCCACCTTATTCATCAATTAACATTACTAAATTGACATTTACTGAAAACCAAGTGCGTTCAGTCACTCGTTATTCGTGAATTAAATTTCACAACTGAAATTTATTAACTGCTTCCGTCGTTAGTACCGTTAGTTACTCATTAGTATTAATAAATAGATGAGCGTTCATACATTGCAGCACCGTCTAAGTAGCGTTAATATGCGAGACACGTTTTGCAGCAACGAAAAATCAGTGGGGCAAAAGTTCTGTTTTCAAATATTTACTTTCATCTATCCACTCAGATCCGAACTTCTAATTAATACTTCAATTGTCTTAAATTGCTCAGACTAACATACATTCAGACAAATGTAATAAGCACGATTCAGTTATTGATGGTTATCTCATGCAAAAGTTTCAATAAGATTAATAGATCTCTGAATGAAGTAACGTTTACATAATTTTAAACACTCAATTTCTTACAGCTTCGTTGCTCATTTTCTTCATGAATTATATTCATACAAAACAATACTTTTCAAAGTCTCATGTAAATATTTCAATGTTCCGTTTTTTCTGATCAATAAGTCACGCTAACTTAAGGATAAACAATAAAATTTCTGTTTGCTCTCCAACCTCTCATATCACTTCGACTGAGGCGCAAAAATTCGGAAAATAATTAATTTGCTATGAAATAACAGAAATGTACCAGTGAATGAATGAAAGAAACTGAACGAGTAAGCATTTTCATACTTAAATCGAAAAACATAACACACTTGATAGTTTTCAACCCTTAACTAAACACTCAATATTCTGAAACTGAACACAAAATACTTCATTTCTGTTATATTAACGTTAAAGACTAACTTTCAATGATTCCAGCAACGAAATAACTAAGTTTCATCGATCTTTTCACCCAAGCATGTTCCATGGAATGAATTTCTAATATGTTAGAAGTAAAATCGAAACAGTCACTGGGTTTGAAAAACAAGTAAGAGTATCTCATATTTACAAATCAAGACTCTCAGAACTCACAGATTTGATCATGGTGGTGTACGTAGCAGTTGACAGGCTGGTCAAAAGTGTGATGCCACATCGGGAGCTGGCGTCTTTTATATCATGAACCCGAATTGCTATTAGGGGAGCAAGGTCACGGAAACGGGGTCTCCCTCTCCCATACCACGACTCGACTTGTCTGTGTCGCAAGTTTTTATTCATTTCCCTTCCGGCGATTATTTTGGTTCCTTCCGAACGCAACTCCAGTAGTGTAGACTAGGCTTTTTGACTAGGGGAGGATCTTGTCGAAATTTTAGTAACACATTTCTGGGTGTTTTGTTCGATGGCCTTAACAGTTCTTCGGAGCTAAAAGTGAACAGAGCTGAAAGTGAAAAAGAGAAATATTTAATCAACAATTAGTATAAAATTTTCTGCCATCTTTGCTTTCTCAAGTAAAAGTAGGCAAAAAAAATTTAATAAATTCAATTTTTGAATTAAATTCCATTTCGCACACTTAATGCAGTGAAAAACATTGTATTTTCTAATTATTAGGGTGATAACAATTGAATAGCTTTACGTCGTAAGTTGAAATAACTTTGAAAATCTAAAAATTCATTAGAGCGTAGAACAAAGAATAATTAACGAACACTATGTAAATTTTATAAATAATTTTATCTTCGTTATTGTAAATTATAAATCGACATTCGTATAAAGAAGCTATTCAAAATTTAAATTCAAATCCTCCATCAAAATACCGTTTAACGATAAATGATGGAGATGGAATGTTAATTGAAATTCGATCTTAGTCTGAACCACAGGTCAGGATTGAGCAATGGCAAATTTTCAGTTGTAACTGATAATTTGTGAAACCCAAATCGGAACAAACAATTAAGAAGTAAAACTTTGTGGTGAATTAATCTATGCATCACTCCCGTAATTGATCAAATTTAAAACATTCTATTAGTTGAATTCTATTTTTTGAATGCTCACAAAAAATGATCGTATTTTTTTATTCTCAGATTAAATATATTAAACGCTGGACCCGAGATAAAAACATCACAACTCGATTCAATTGTCCAACATGTATAAGAAATTTCTTAAATATTTTGAAATATTTTTCGTAGGCTGACTTTTAAAAAAAAATTATAATTATTTCGGGATATTTTTCTAATACTTGCAATCGATTTTTTTTAATAATGGAATGATTTTCTAAGACCAGCATACAAAAAACTCTTTTTGAATTATGAAATATTTTTCTGAGACTGGCGTTCAAAAATAATTGTGCATTGCTTTACAGTGCAAAGCTCTTGCGCAGTTTAACCTTAAAGATCTTGTACAAGTTGCACGGTCGGCGTGGGCCGCACTTTGTAAACGATGCCTTTCGCGACCCACACACAGCCTCCCCCTAGGCAGGTTGTGAGCGCCGACGCGCCAGGTGAGAACATTTAAATGTCATCACGCACGTCTACCACAAAATTGTCCAGGAAGAGAAATCAAAAAGAATTCGTTTACCAGAGCCAGCGGCGGTTCCTCGCCTACTTCTGGTGAAGGTTGCTTGCCTCTCCACGTCGCTGAGCTTGCGTTCCATAGAAAATAACGAACGATTAGACATCGAAGTGTTTTTGTGGGAAGTGCATTCGGAGAATTGAGTTGCAGTTTCCAATTCGGTGTATTAATCGTTGCCTAATCACTTTCTCGACTTTCTCGTGACCCTCGAGATGAATTCCTCTGTGGCGAAATGAAATTACCACGGTGTGGAGAAATCTAGCATTTTTAGAATGAAAATTTAAATTCAGAATTTAGGAATTTTAGTACGGAAAAGTATCAAGTGAAGCAGTAATTGGAGATTCTAATGTTGACAATAATTTGCTGTATTTTACCAAGTTATACTATGGATGAATATGCACTGCTAATAACCACTCGTGTATCAAAGCTTGATTAACATAAATAAAATACATCTAATGGTTCTTCCAAAAGCTTGTCATGAGTAATTAAAGAGTGTTCAATTACCTGAGCTAGAATATACGCAATGTAACTTTGGCCGACCCCGAGGTTCATTTTGAAATTTTAAATCAAGTGCAAAGTGTTCAACAAAAAATATCTGTAACTTTTTTGCATGTCATGTAACTTTAAATTCCATGAAACCATTACGAATGCTTTTTTCATCCTCTCAGCATATATTGGAAATAAAATTAAACTCAATAAAACATCGAGCTTCATTCGCGTCAGTTCAAAGGATTAAAATCACCCGCTCGTCGGTCGCTGTGAAATGAATGCTTTCAAAAAGTCGCTGTGTACTTAAAATATTTTCTCTCAGTCTGTTCGATCAGTTCATTCACTCAAACACACTTTTACTGCAGTCGATGTTGCAACGCGTGGTGAACAGACGTGATGTGAGACGGAGTAGTGTGAGAGGGAGTAATGTGAGAGAGAGTGGTGTGAGAGGGAGTAATGTGAAAGGGAGTGGTGTGAGAGGGAGTAGTGTGAGAGGGAGTGGTGTGAGAGTGAGTGGTGTGAGAGGGAGTGATGTGAGAGGGAGTGGTGTGAGAGGGAATGATGTGAGAGGGAGTGATGTGAGACGGAGTAGTGTGAGAGGGAGTAAT
>JACJUY010011168.1:19911-38323 GCA_014220935.1 Platorchestia sp. MABIK
ATTCTGGCCGTCAGGCGCGACACGTGTATACGAGGCTCACCACTGAGGCTCATATTTGTGCGTGTTTATACGAAGTTCCCTATTCGCTCTGATCGGATTCGTAATACACGGCACTCAAGAGCCTCGTAACTACCGTGGTGAATAGGGATCTTCGTATAAACGCTCACAAATATGAGACTCAGTGGTGAGCCTCGTATACACGTGTCGCGCCTCACGGCCGAAATGTCCCCTAGTGTAAACAGCCCATTACGCGTGTTCTGCATCACGCCAAACTCCTTGTAACACACCAAACCTGTGTATGCGAGCAGAACGCATGGGAGGCGGGCGTGCAGACGCTGCTGGGACACGGCGCCCGTGTGTTCACCAAGAACCAGTTCGGCCAGACGCCGCTGCACTACGCTGCAGGTGCTCGCTCCGTCGAGTGCACGCGCCTACTGATCCAACACGAGCAGACGCACGGCTCTCGCGGGTCCCTCACCAGTGTCGTAAACCACAAGGACATGAGAGGACGCACGCCTCTCCATGATGCGGCTGAGCAGTCGTGTGTCGATATCATCAAAATATTGCTTGAAGTCAACGCTATCGTCGATGTCAAAGACAACGAACTGGAGACTCCTCTCTATAAGGTATGAGGATTTGAGTATAATCCGTTGAGTAGTAATAGAAGACCAACCGGAGACTCCTCTCCACAAGAGTAGTTAATAGGATACCAACTGGAAACTCTCCTCTATAAGGGCAGTTACAGGAAACCAACTGAACACTCCTCTCTATAAGGCATGTTTATTTGAGTATAATCCATTGAACAGTTATAGGATACCAACTGGAAACTCCTCTCGATTAGGCATGTTGTGCTGAGTATATTCAATTGAGCGGTTATAGGATAGTAGAGGCAACTGTGGCTGCTGTATCAGACCAGGATTTTTTAATTGTATTAATACTGAGTGAAGATAGGGAGGGAGCTGGTGAGGATAGGATGAAATGACGGTGAGAGAGATGATGTGAAATGATGCATAGATTTCAGTAGTGGAGTAGGATCTTTAATTCGTTGCGTTTATTTTAGAAATGGACCAAAATTTTAGAAATCCTAAAATTGTTGCCAGTTGCTGAGTGCTCTTTGTGGCCGAATTCTATGTGAAACATGGCCTATTTGAGATAGTAATTACAAGAGTAGATAAAGATGGGAACCATTCAGATGATAAAAACTGTGATTGTAACAGAATATCTAATGCCACAAACCACTAAATAAAATACAAATAAATAAATAGTTAATCGAATAAATATATACCAAATGTAATGAATAAATTGAACAAATAAATAATAAATCCAATGAATATATAATGAATGTACAGAATAAATCGAATAAATTATTCATAAACCCAATAAATATATAATAAATGCAATGAATCAATCGAATAAATAATAAATCCAATAAATAAATAGTAAATGCCATAAATTTTGTCCAATGAACAAATTAAAAATTTGATAAACACATCAAATACCGTAGCCCCGTGCCTACACAGACCACTAAAACAAATGAATAAATCGAAGAAATGAATTATAAATGTAATGAGCACGTTCAATAAACAAATAATAAATGCAATGAACAAGTCCAACAAAGAAACAATAAACGCAATAAACACACTTAATTACCCCGCCCCGCCCCCCTAGGCGGCGAAGTCTTGTGCGGTGCCCGCGATGCTGGCACTGCTCAATGGAGGCGCCAGCCTCACTGCCCGCGCCACCTACGGGGACGCCGACTCTGTGCTCACCTACTCCCTTAGGTGAGTCTCTGGGGCCTTAGAGGGGCCTCTGGGACTTCAAGGGGCCTCTGGGACCTTAGAGGGGCCTCTGTGGCCTTAGGGGTCCTCTGGAGCCTGCGGGGAGCCTCTGGGATTTTTAGGGGGGCCTCTGGGACTTTAGGGGGGCCTCTGGAGCTTTAGGAGGGGCTCTGAGACCTTAAGGGGTCTCTGGGGCCTTAGGTGAGCCTCTGGGACTTTAGGGGGACCTCTGGCGCCTTAGGAAGACCTCTGGGACCTTAAAGGGGGCCTCTGGGACCTTAAGGGGCCTCTGGGGCCTTCGGAGGGCCTTTGGCACCTTAGGGGGGCCTCTGGGGCCTTAAGGGGGCCTCTGGAACCTTAGGTGAGCCTCTGGGGCCTAAGGGGGGCCTCTGGGACCTTAGGTGAGCCTCTGGGGCCTTAGGGGGGCCTCTGGGGCCTTAGGTGAGCCTCTGGGGCTTAGGGGGATATCTGGGGCGTTAGGTGAGTGTGTGGTGCCTCAGGTGAGTGTGTGGTGCCTCAGGTGAGTGTGTGGTGCCTCAGGTGAGTGTGTGGGGCCTCAGGTGAGTGTGTGGGGCCTCAGGTGAGTGTGTGGTGCCTCAGATGAGTATGTGGTGCCTCAGGTGAGTGTGTGGTGCCTCAGGTGAGCGTGTGATGCCTCAGGTGAGTTTCTATCGCTGGATTGTGTGTACATTGAGGGGAATGAGAGCATTTCGCTGGTAATTTAATCAAAAACTTGGTGCATTTTTTGATTTGGCTATGTTCTCTTTTTTCTATCTCCTCGTGAGACACATCTAGAATTAATAAACACCACAAAACGAGAAGGTGCGGTTTAAATTTCGCAAACTCTTATTCGCGCTATTTTTGTGTCTTTTATAGTAATATTATGTTGGCAATTATGGAATAAAGTGTTCCACGAACAATGTTGTAGATGTGAAGTAAATTGCTTCTCAATTTTCTGAACTTTTAGTTCATTAATGATTTCAGTTTGGTTTTAATTGATTTGAATTTAATCGAAATTAAAAACTGCAACTTTTGATTCCCTGCACTAGACTTTAAATGTTGCATGATCATTAGCTTAACATTATGCTGATTAATTTCAGCAAAATATTATTTGTTTAGACATAGGTATGATCCAGTCGCGTTACCTTAACTTTTACAGCCATTCCGTCATTGAAAAACCTCAATATTTAATTTTTAACGTCAGATCCAATATCTTGATTGCCACGCGCCTTCCGGGATTTTCAACATTCTCTCATCAAGGTGATCACGAACATTTTGTCTAACAGCTTGCTGCGTTTTTTTTTCTTAGAATTCTAATAAATTAAATTCAAATTCACTATCACGGGTGACAATACGCATATCTAATTCAACTTCTGAATGATAAAATATGATGCACTTATTTAGCATATCGATTTCGACCGTTCACGCCATTCTCTCACCTATAGTCCTGATATTAAAATTTTATCACTTTGCTTGAATCGCAATGCTAATAGAAATTTAAAAGTTAAGAAAATGCTCATAAAACTAGTCATAGTTACTCAAATTGAGAAAAAACAACAAAATCGAAAACGTTTCGGAGTCCAGCTCCATTTTCAGTTCTGTAAAATACAAAGAATTCAAAAAAGTGCAAAAAGTACAAACATTACGAAGAAAACAAGCAATACAAAAAAGTAAAACGAACATAATTTTATCAACAAAATGATAAATAAATGTCAGATTATGCCTAAGACTAGCAAGAAAGAAACGAAAAAACGAAAAAATACACGCTAAGAATTTACTATATGAAGGGGGTAGGAACTAAGCATATTATTTAGGGAAGGTTTTTCTTTAAAAATATGAAGGGATTCTAAAATTCGTAGGTCAAACTCATTGGGAGCGCTATCAATGACTTTAAAATCTTCCTCACGAACTAGTATATTGCACTGTTCAGCATGGTTGCGTACGGCTGAATGAGGAGGGTGTGCAAGTAAGTTCCCGGTACGGTGGCTCCTACCGCGGTGTTCTGCTATTCTTGTGTAAATACTGCGTGACGTCATCCCGACGTACGCCGATGTGCACTGCACACAACTATATTTATAAATGACACAAGAACGCATTAGACCAGGGATGGATTCCTTGTGCCGAAAAAAAGAACCAATTTTTGCCTTATTAATCAAAATTACACGCAGGTTGATAGGAGGAAAATACCCATCAAAAAGAGACTTTAATTAACGGACCAGTTTTTCCATCCAGAATTTGATTTTTTACGAGATTTCTCCTATGATAATGGTTTTCCTTCAGGAATCGTAAACTCCAGAATTAAAAAACTTTTATCTGGAAAATATTCTCAGTCGAACGTTGATGTTAGATCCGATAATTTCCATTACTGCACTCTACCCTATTTTGGTTCCCCATCTGAAAAACTGGCCCGTGAATTAAAGTCTCTTTCTGATAGGTATTTTCCTACTATCAACCTGCGTGTAATTTTGATTAATAAGGCAAAATTAGGTTCTTTTTTCGGCACAAGGAATCCATCCCTGGTCTAATGCGTTCTTGTGTCATTTATAAATATAGTTGTGTGCAGTGCACATCGGCGTACGTCGGGATGACGTCACGCAGTATTTACACAAGAATAGCAGAACACCGCGGTAGGAGCCACCGTACCGGGAACTTACTTGCACACCCTCCTCATTCAGCCGTACGCAACCATGCTGAACAGTGCAATATAGTAGTTCGTGAGGAAGATTTTAAAGTCATTGATAGCGCTCCCAATGAGTTTGACCTACGAATTTTAGAATCCCTTCATATTTTTAAAGAAAAGCCTTCCCTAAATAATATGCTTAGTTCCTACCCCCTTCAAATAGTAGATTCTTAGTGTGTGTTTTTTCGTTTTTTCGTTTTTTTCTTGCTAACCTTTAGGCATAGTCTGACGTTTATTTATCTTTTTGCTGATGCAATTATGTTCGTTTTACTTTTTTGTATTGCTTGTATTCTTCGTAAAATTTGTATTTTTTGCACTTTTTTGAATTCTTTGTATTTTACAGAACCGAAGATGGAGCTGGACTCCGAAACATTTTCTTTTTTGTTGTTTATTCTCAATTTGAGTAACTCTGACTAGTTTTATCAGCATTTTCTTCGCTTTTAAATTTTTATAAGTTCTGACATTTAACCTATTAACTTTGCACGTATCTCATACCCCACCTAAACCTAAAGTTAAAATTTCATGCATTGAAATTGAATTCATTTAAATTGCATTTCGTTTAGTCCTAAAGAACGATTATCTGTGGGTAATTGGCTATATTTTTGTTTATGGTATCTTCGATCGTGGTAATACCATATTGTCTATGGTATTACACCGCCATCTCGGAAGTGTGCGGGAGTTCAAGTTACACCACCAGCGCCCGTGCGATGTGAGCTCTGAAGTCTGTGAGCAGTCGGCATCTTCGGTGTCACCTTGTTTGCTTGACAGTGGACCGCAATTGGTTCAACTGAAGTTCAATATTCGACTCGCATTTAAAGTCAATTGTAGTAAAAAATTTTGAAAAAAAACATTAACTGGATCAGGCCTTCATTTAGATTTAATTAAGTATTCATGAAACTCGAGTTTGTGACTACTGGTCGGTCAATGGCGTTATGAAAATTCCCTCCGTGGCCACCGGTAGCGCAAGTAACGGTTAAATTGTTAAACTTGGCTTATTACAGGCACATACCAGGAGGCATGGAGGCCCTATTCGACAGCTGTCTCATCACCAACACATCCAACTTCAACTCGAAGACGCTCGAGGTCAAGTTCAACTTCATTCCCTGCATCGGCACCAACGAGAAGAACCAAATGAAGTGCCTCTGGAATATCGTCGAGTCAGGACACGCGAAGCTCTTGAAGCATCCCCTTTGTGAGACCTTCCTCCTCATGAAGTGGTTCAAAGTCAAGAAATTCTTCTACGTGCAATTCATGTACTATTTTCTCTATGCTATTCTCACGACGCTTCTGACATTCGATAAGTTTCTAGAGAGAGAGTGTCCTGTGGTAGCTCAGCCAAGTGTTAGGTTAGATGCAAATTTTGTAGAAGGTAGAATATTTCCAGAACCTCTTAGACTAACTTTACTAAGTGTTGTGCTGGTGCAAGCCATATTCGTGCTGTTTTCACTAAGTTTATCGTTTATATACACATTCACGTCTTTCAAATTCTCTCTTTGGAATGTGCTTCACGTGGTGATAGCCGTGCTGGTGTTCTTGGTGCTGCCTTTTGACTATCCCTGGACCCGATACTGGCAGCAGCATCTGGCGACAGTGCTACAGTTGCTCCTATGGACGCAGTGCATGTTGCTTGTTGGTCAAATCCCGGCGTGCGGGATCTATGTGGTGATGTTCACGCGAGTGGCAGGCGTGTTTGTGCGAATTTTTGCCGTCTACTTCAGTCTCCTGCTGGCCTTCACCTTCTCCTTCCACATTTCGGAACACGTGGAGGGAGTGTCGTGCGCTACGATATTGGATGTTTTCCTGACCTTCCTGAGGACGCTGACTATGATGATCGGAGAGCTGGACTACACTGACGAATTTGTGGAGCAGCTGAGGAATCTTCCGTTCACTTCACACATCATCTTCCTCATGTTCGTCATCCTCGTGGCCATCATCCTGTCCAACCTCCTCGTCGCGCTGGCTGTCAACGACGTGCAGGTAGTGAACTGAGCATCCGATGGTTGAAAGTCTTCAATAGCAGTGCTGATTATAGTTTCTGGGTACTTGAGCGTTCAATAATGGAAAGTCTTCAATAGCAGTGCTGATTATAGTTTTTAGGTACTTGAACATCCAATAATGGAACGTCTTTAATAGCAGTGCTGATTATGGTTTTTAGGTACTTGAATATCCAATGATTATACAGGCCGTTAATAACAATGAAAACCATAGTTGCTGGCCGGAAGAATTTTACACTGAACCTCTGCTAAAAAAAACTTTTCCATATAAATACTTTGATTACAAAATTTTTTAATAGACTTTGCACAGAACCCTCTAAAATTCGTTACCGAATTCTATGAATTTATTCAAATTTGATGCGATTTCTTGATCGGCTCACACTTCTGTGAGCTGTAGTGAAGTTGTTTTCATTCAAGAGCGTCTTCATTTATTTATTCCTTCCTATGACATCATCGTAGACACCATAACGGCTCGACGAAATAATTAAGGCGCCATTGGGCTTAGTCCTGGATCTTTACGGTGGCTAGAACCCCCCCGTACTGCGTTAGTTTTTCTCATCGCATCATAACATCATCGTAGACACCATAACGACTCGAGGATAATTTCAAACGCCATTGAGTTACGTACTGAATCCTTACCGTGATTAGAATCACCCGAATTACGGTAGTTTTCTCACATCACATCACCGTAGACACTATAACAGCTCGAGGATATAATTCAAATACCGTCGGGTTCAAAACACGTGAGTGATATTTACATCTAATGGCAGAGCCTGCTCAATTTGGGGCTAAAATCACCCCGATTCACAATCATTTTCTCACATAAATCACACCATCCGACGGCTCGAGGAAAAAATCAAACGTCATTGGATTAAGAACACGGTTAGAATCACCCTGATCCGCGATCGTTTTCTCACATAAATCACATCATCATAGACACTATAACGACTCGAGAAAAAAATCAAACGCCATTGTGTTCGGAACGCGTGAGTTATATTTGGATGCAATGGCAGAGCCTGCGCAACTCGGCCCTGCTGGAGCGGCTCATCAAGCAGATGGAGCTCGTGTTCGAGATGGAGCAGAGCTTCTACGGCATCTCCTACCTGCTCAAGCACTTGCGCCTACAGAGGTGAGCAGTCATGGTTCACAAAAGACTTGAATATCATTGTTTTTCATTTAAATCTATGAGTCTGGAATTTATCATCGATCGCAGTTCTGTGCTTGCGCAGCATTCCCCGTGCTTGTACTTATACAAAACTGTGGCTTCTGAGCTCTACTTAGTTTGACCCAATATTTGCGTGATTTGAAACAATTAAACGTTGCTTATGCAGCCAAATTTTTCACATCGTTGTCTAAATAAGAAAAGTGCGACAAGTTATAAAATTACTTAAGACCGACGCTCTGACAAATGCACTCACCCAAGTCTTCGATTTCAAAACACAAAGCAAGAATTAAAATCTTGCTAAAAATTTAAATGCACATATTATTGAATTTATGTAGCTTCTGACCCTTTTTATTTCAACTTTGAATGGGCATGGACTCAGCATGTCATAAGTGTCCACCTTTCACGCGCAGATGTAGTTAAAGAGTCAACTTTCTACATGAACTTTAGCAGATGAACTTGATGCTTCATTTAATATATTCTTCATAATAATAATAATAGAATGTTCGGGTCGCGCTTTTTCGTTTTGATAGAGTAACAAATTTCGAAGTTTAACTTTTTACTTTTCAATGTAATAACGGGACATTCAGTGGCTAGTACAGCAATAAAGAAGTTAGTTTGAGACTCCGTTTTTGATTCAAAAATGTTTTCACAGAGGAAAACGAAGGAACCTTTTGGTATGGGCTAAAAAATAAGGAATTCATGCACAAGGTGTGTTCTCACACAGGATATTGTGCGCATAGTAAGTTAGGAAGGAAGAGGGAAAACAGAAAAAGATGAGAGACTGAAGAATGCATGAAAACTGAGAAAATTACAATAAGCACGAAAGACAAAAGTCCTGAAAGCCTATCTACAGCTGAGGTAACTTACGGTATTCCTCCTGGGAGCCCCAGTCCCCATAGCATGGGATAAGCAAAGCAAACATCGGCATCTAAGGATGCTTAATTTCCAATTCAAGCCTGATACAAATCACCTTGTGCATTGGTTTTTCAAATGTCTTGTAATTAACAGGACGCCATGACGCTTTCCTCCGGTCAAGACCGGTACCCATTTCAGACACCTGGGTAGAGTGGGCATTGAATTTTTCTCTTATACCCAACGGAAAAAATCGCCACCAAGAGCCGGGATTAGAACCCTCGATGCCTTCGCGGAATGGCAGGTCTTTAAACCACACGGCTATGACGAGCACGAACCCAACTAAACTAAACCTATAACTTATCCTTTGCCCCCTGAGCGGGACAATCAGGGGCAAGACTTTGCTTGGTGCTAGCAGGTCTCACAAAATTTTTCTCGCTTAATTTTATGAGTGGGTTGGAGTGCACGAATCTATCAGCTCATTGCATTTCATTTGGGTGGTGTATTGTGCTCAAAATTGCCAGCGGCAAAGCTGAATTCACCTTCAAATTAAACCGAGTTGTTTAACGAAAGGCGAGAAAATTGAGAGCAAACACAATGACCCTCATCATCTCATTGTGATTTTCGTCACTATCCCTGTTTTCTTGCTGCTCTAAAATATCATTTGAAACTCAAATTCCTTTTGGATATTTTCTTTTAAGGCATGTATTTATTGATGGCTCAGCACTCGAGGCAACAATGTTAATAACATTATGGACAAGAAAATACCCCTCAGGGGGCGTAGGATAGCCAATAGGCTGAGGTTAGATAAGTTTGTCACTCCCAAGCTTTAGGGATTTGAGTTCCCAGGTTAGGATCCTGTTCTGTCACCCAATTATTGATAGGCCTTTGGGACTACAATCTTTCGTCCCCACTTGCTTCTTTTCATTTTAAATGCCTTCTTCGCTATCTCTTCTATGTCTTTTCTTCGTCTTGCTTCCTATCTTGCTGTTTCTATGAGCAGGTTATCCTTCGTGCAAACACACCTGGTGCATAGATTCATTTTTCTACTGCCCATCCGAAATGGGGTCCCTTCTCATTGCTCTATTGAAATCGTTACTGTCCTGGCTACGAAGTCGGAAACTAACTGACACTAAAATGATGCGGTAAGAAATTCAGAACCAAATAATGTGCTTTTAATTAAGATGGGCACAAAACAAATTCCAAAAATAAATACATGCTCACGCATTGCACGCGTAAATAATAATAGTGTAGTCATAACGTCAATAAAAGTAATAATGATAGTGCAAAATGATTTAATATCAATTGATAACAAAAGATCCCATCGTAAGTACCATGACCCTGCCTCACCTGGCAGGATCTCCAAGTACCCGCTGCACGCTACGTTCTACGACTGCGCCCTCACCTCCGTTTCCATGAAGCCTTACGACCCTCGCAAGGTGAGGCCTCCTGCCTCTTGCGAGTGTTGGGATGCAGCGGTGTGTCGCGACGCAAGGGTGTGTCGGGGCGCATGGGTGTGTCGGGTGTATCGGGATGCAGGGGTGTGACGCTTCGCTAGGGTGTTAGAGGTGTCGGGATGCTAGGATATTAGAGATGTTGGGATGTTAGGTATTTGCCGCGATGCAGCAATGTCACGACTCCAAAGTGTCGGGTTCCAGGGATAGTTAGGACTTCAGGATCTCGGGATGCTCGGGTGTCGGGACTCCAAGATATCAGGATGTATGGACGGGATGCAGAGATCCATCTTAAGACTAAAATGAAGATAACTCCCAGTCCTGTACGTGAGGGCAGAAGTTTTTGCTGACGTCAATGAGTTGTTACACTTTTCAGTTAGCCTAAGTAGTTATTCCTGTCATACTCTGAGAGATGCGTTACACTTTTCAGTTAGCCATGAGTAATTATTACTGCCATGTTTTGAGTGATACATAACACTTTTTATTTAGCCTAAATAATTAATGCTGCTATACTGTAAGTGATACGTTTGACAGTGTTCCTGCAGAACTTATGTACACGAACCTGACTTATTGATTCCTGGCACATATCAATGTCACTGATACATAGCAGCATTACTCCTACTCAGCACGCTAACGTGTTGGTAGCTGTGTAGCATTGCGACCACTCAGCATGCTAATTGTTGGTAGCTGTATAGCATTGCTACCACTCAGCGTGCTAAGGGGTGGGTTGCAATGCGGCATTATTACCATGCAGTACGCAAAGGTGCTGGTTGTGGCGCATCAAACGAGGCTTTAACGAACACTAAAAGGAGCCTCACACTCAGTTTCTGTGGCTTCAGAGCTGAGATGACGTCTTTGCTATGCATCGATAACCTAAAACAACTAACCCATTCTGGTTCATGTGTCCGCTCTCAGAGTCACTGAATTTATTTAGCAATCTGCCATCAACGCTTCCAGAACTTTGTTTCTCGGCTATGAAGGATGTTTTCCTCTAGTGAAGTTGGTGTTCATTATCTTGTATGCTGTATGTTCAAATGCCTCACAACTAACGTCAGAACGTTATGACGGTTGTCCTCGGTTGAGCCAATGCTCATTTCCCACACCTAGATAGGTGGTAACTGAACGACTTGAGATGCCTCGAAAAGAGGCGAGTGTAGTCGATCTGATCGTTGCAGTCGAACGACTCGGTTATCTCAAAAGCCGATTTTTTGACTGCAGTCGAATGATTCAGGTGTTTCAAGTCGATTTGATGGTTGGAGTCAAACTATTCGAGTGTCTTTAGTTGATCTGATGGTGCATTCGAACGATTCGGGTGTCTTGCGTCGATCTGATCATTGCAGTCGAACTAATCAAATGTCTCAAGTCGATCTGATGGTTGCAGTCGTACGATTCGGGTGTCTCAAAAGTTGATCTGGTGGTTGCAGTCGAACGATTCGGGTGCCTCAAATCGATCTGATCATTGCAGTCGAACTAATCAAATGTTTCAAGTCGATCTGACTGTTGCAGTCGAACTGCTTGCGCGTGGTGGTGAAGACAGAGGAGTCCTGCTACCACCGCCTCGAGCGCGTCCCCGTGCGGCTCACCAGCAGCGTCCTCGACTGCCTCAGGGTCCGCATGGAGTCTCTGGGGCACGATAGGAAGCCCAGCACCAGGCCCGGCAGGCTAAAGAGGCTCAGGTCAGGCTAATACAGGCCCAGCAGGCTAATACAGGCCCGGCAGGCAAAAGAGGCTCAGGTGAGGCCAGTTCCAGGCTCTGCGTGTTTAAGAGGTTCAGTCTATAATTTTGTCCAAATGTCGAAGTTCTTCTAACTTTCAGTTTTAAAATACTTTAAATGACAGTCATGCAACGGGAAATCAATACATGCGCCCCTGATATCTTTTTTTTTAGTATTTATAACGTTTTTATCGTTGTAGTGCGAGGGTAAAGTGTCACGTTTTTGACTAGAAAATACCCTTAACCAAAACTAGTCTCATAGGTACAGTATTTTCGCCAGAGTAAAGACAGCTCCACTGGCGATAATGGAAAACGAATAAGACAAGTCGAGTTGGAAACTGGGAAAATTCTTCAATTCACTAAACTTGCACTCCAATCACTCCCTTCCTCTTGACGACAAAAATCTGAAAAAAACATTGCAATTGCAACGCTATCGTAGGAATGAAACAATAGAATTGATAGGGGAAAACCTGGCAAACCACTGTAATTCCAACGTCATTGCAGTAACAAAACGAAACGATAAAAACATAGTTAACCACTGTAATTTCAATGCGATTGCGGTTATAGAATGAGACGTTAAAAACCTGGCAAACCACTGTAAATACAGCACGATTGCAATAACAGAACGATCTAAAACGATGACCCTTCTGATGCGCTGCTGACTTGTGCAGGTCAACGGAGTACAACAACAACGAAGACATGAAGGACTGCCTCAAGCAGCTCGAGTCGAACATAACGGACGCCATCTGCGACCGCCTGACGGAGGTGCTCACCAGCACCGCAGCCCTCAGCTCTAGGATCAAGGCCCTGGAGGGGGAGGTGCGCATCTTACGAAGGGGCGTCCTGCAGCCTCCCGGGACGGGGGTTCCTCGCCGTGCCCTCTCCCAGCGCCCCACAGCACTCCATGACCGCTACTTGGCCCCCACGTCTGAAGGTGGGTGAGAGTAGCTACGTTCTCGGTCGACATGAAGGTGAGACAAGGCGACACACCCCGGTGAGTTGTGGTGACACATCACGGCGAGTCATGGTGACACATCGCGGTGTGTCAAGATTTCTGTGAGTGTTCTGTCTTGACTGCTGGTGCGGGTGGTGCTGTGTAGTGTGGCAGGTGACAGGTGAAAGATGGGAGCTGTGTGTTGGCTAATTCAGATAGGAGCTGTGTAGTGTGACTGTGTGGTAGGTGACAGGTGGAAGACGGCAGCTGTGGGGTATCTAATACAGGTGGGAGCTGTGTAGTGTGGCAGGAGACAGGCGAAAGAGACTGTGTAATGGTACAAGTTTATCTTGTGTGGTGTGGTAGGTGACTGGTGCAAGTGGCTGCTGTGTGCAGTGGGTGACGTTGCTGTACCGTGCAGCTGCTGCACACGGCAGCTGTGTAGCGTGATCCCTTCTTTCTGCCGATGGGTTTGTGCAATTGTTTTCATTTCCAAAGATATCGCTTTCTCGTTGCTGTTTTTGTGTAGTCTAGAACTTCCCTCAGAGTAACGACTAACACCATTACAAACAAGCTTAGTAAACGAATAGCATCAACTTTTCGAATAGTGACTGATACCTGGGAATAATGACAGATACATTGGAATAACGACTGATGTCATTACTTAGTAAATGAACAGCATCAACCAATATTTCTCATTCACGTTTATCCCACCAGAGAGTAACGGGTGTCCCTCTGGCCCGGCGATTGCAGAAGAAGTGAACTCCTCCCAGGGTCTGGACGGTGGTCTCTTGAACCGAGGCGTGCGGGAAACGAAGAGCTTGGATCCCAGACACCCTCAGGGGGATGTGTTGTTGCTGCAGGACCCTTCCAGATGGGAAGGTCGCTCTCATTCGGGGCCAATAAGTGGCATGCGACCGTCTTCTGCTGACGAAGCGTCTGAGCTTGATGTTTGATGTCCTGTTGCGTGGACAGAATGTTTTATATCCAGTTGTATAAGCAGAATGTTTGAAATCCTGTTGTGTGAATAGAATGTTTGATGTCCTGTTTCCTAAGCAGAATATTTGATGTCCTGTTATCTGAGCAGAATGTTTGATATTCTCTTGCCAGAGCATAATGGTTTAAGTTCTGTAAATTTTAGTCATTCGTGTACAAATATTCCAAGCGTACAGTGTTTTCAAAGTGAGTGTGTACATACTTTCCACTTAAGGGAGGTGACTCTGCTTCTCTTCTTGTTTTGATGGTGCATGTGATACCCAGCAACGTTGCAAAGCTCTCAAGTTATTAGAGCGATTAAGTTTTTATGGCGCTCAAGTTGTTGAACCCGTCAAGTTATTGGAGCCATCTCATGCCTTGTGGGCGCCTGAAGCCACTGTTGTACATGATTACAGATTCTTTAAATTATGTTTCACTTCCTTTAAGATTTGGCTCTTGTGCAAAAGTAAGTGTTCATTTTTCTTTATATATTGTTTTTCTGTAAATATAGTATATTGTGTTTTCTGTTAATATTGAAAGAATCAGCTTCGTTCTCTCGTACATATTGTTGCATATGTACTACTTGAGCTGTCGGTTTGAAGTGAAGTATAGTTACCATAGCATTAGCTCTTCATGATTCTTTCTTCCTCAAATTCCCACGCCCAACCAGAGCAGACGAACAAGACTTGCTCCCAGGAAGGGCTTCTGTTCAAGTTTAGAATGTTGTTTCAACTGATAATGATGTCCCAAAATGATAATTTCAAAATACTGTCATTGTACACACTACTTGTCCTCATAAGCGCTTTGTAATCGAAACGTAGAGCTTGCATCAAAATAATAAATCTCTATTGATCATGCCACGTTTACCATTATGAGACAACTTCTAAAATTTGCAGTTTATTAATTTATGAGAGGAGTGAACAACTGAGCATGAGGGTTTCATCGATTATCTCTTGTATCCGCATTTTTTTTTTTCTGCAGTCATTGGAGAAGCTGCTTGCTATGGTAAAGTACAGCACAGTCCAAGTCTTTCTAAACAGATTCCAGGTGACTAAAAGTAAACACATAAATGCTTATTCTGATACCTAAAGCGAGTAGGTTTATGCGTCTTAAGCCTCCGATGCCTAAGACATACAGGGTTTAATACATCCAATTTTTGGTTACGTGGCTGGCATCTAAAAAACTAAGACAATGCTAAGAGGAGATTTTCATCTGCCTGCTCCATCTCGTCAAGTGCAAGATATTTGGAAAAAATATGTCACATTGTTAAAAGTTGATATGTGTACTGTGAGTCAACAAGTTTTTTTTATATTTCTATTAGGTCGATTCTTCGTGAATCTTTGTCTGTTAATATCAAAAATGTCTTAGTACAAAATTGAAGGTCACTGCAGCTGCCTTTGTGAAGGTCGCTTCCAATGAGAGTATCAAGTCACATTTGCTGTCTTAGTACAAAAAGTGAGGGTCACATCAATTGTATGTCACCGGTCACCGTGGGTGACGGAGTGGTTAAGAAAGCGTCCTTCTCGGGAAGTGTCGGCAGTTTAAATCCCGGCTGTGCCGCCCGGTGTTTCTCCCCGTTAGAAAAGGGAGAATTCAGCCACAATTTCCCCCACACTACCCAGCTGTCAGAAATGGGTACCTGCTCGTCGTAGCCGAGGTGTTAAGAACGCGTCCTTCCGTGAAGGTGTCGTGGGTTCTAATCTCGGCGCTGCGCGGCGTTTTTTTCTGTTGGGTATAAGGGAAAACTCAAGCACAATAAATACTCCGCTCTACCCAGATATCTCTAATGGGTACCGGCTTGACCGGGGGTAACCGTCATGGCGCCCTGGTGTCAGTTATAAGGCAGTTGAAAAAGCAATGTACAAGATGATTTGTATCAAGCTTGTTTGAAATAAAACGTCCTTTATTCACATTAACAGTAAGGGTCATATCGAGTAAGAATTTTAAGTCACATTAGCTATTTGCAGAAACCCTTCGTGATGGCTCGGCTGTGTGGTGCGTATGATTTCCCCTTGCAGATACTCTCCTAATGAAATGTGTTGCCGCTTATGTCGCGAAGTACTGATATTTTTTACGTGGTTTGTGTTATTTTCCTTCATGTTCTTCCATAAAGCTGTTTTTTCCGAGCTGTAATTCGATAATATCTGAGTTATAAACATGATCGTATTATCTCTTAACTCATTTCATGAATCTGATCTCCATCTAAGATTGTCGAAAAAATATGTCGAGGAAGTTTCAGCATAATGTAATGTGATGCGCTCACTGCTAATACAACCTCATTGAAGACTTTACCATAGATAAACTATTATTTTTGTAATAAATAAACAGCATTACAAACCGGTATCTTGTTCTGCAACTGCAATTATTTCGAATACGACCGTGCAAGATACGTTGCATATTGGATTATTTTTTGAATGGCTGATATTATGAGCTCGAATCACTGGTTGGTAGATGAAATAACTAATTAATGTTTCATGCACTCAAAACTAGAGTGACATTGCGCAAGCAAATTAAAAACTGTTACCTCTAGTTCCGTAGGGAACCCTAGCTGTACACCTTGCGCTTTGTTGTAGGTGAAGCATAGAGTTTCTTCACCGGTGTGTCTTAGCGTCTGTTTATTCCACGTTTATCTTGAGCACAATCTGATTGTTGAACGTGTATAAGGCCTTAAATTTATTATAATTTGCCAGCTAACAATTATTATGGTGATTCTTTTAAATTTACCTTCGCGACTGAGCGGCAACCGTAGATTGCTGGTAACTCAGCTCAGCTCTCATTAGCATGGTCGTGAGTTCAAAGCTCATCTAAGAAGTCGCATTTCTTCCCCTGGAAAAAGGCCGTTACTTCGTTGCTCCATTCGACCAAGGTATGTATATAATTTGGTACCAGCTCGGCCGATGGTAAAGTCGTCTACTGATTGACATACTCTCACGAGGATGTGTAGTGTCGTTTCTTTCGGCACTACTAGAGGTATGGTAGCTGAAGCTTCAACTTCAGTTCCCTTAGAAGAATACACTAAGGAGAAGGAGAAGAATACGCACAGCAACGCTCCTAATCTTGTACTGGTTAGATCGGTGACAGACACCTTAAAACTAGTCGTGCCCGGAAGTCAAACAAAGGCTTTCTGGTACTTGTAAAGGTCGTAAAGGCAAGGCGCCACAAAGGACTTCTGTCGGCCAGTTCAGGCGGTTTAGGACGCTTTCGGCTCCGAGACATGCAAAACCAAGCGCGATAAGATCTCCGGCGACGCCTGCCATGCGAGGCTCACTCCGAGATACAACGGGATGAAGTTTCAATTGTCTGCGTAGCGTCGCGGAAACCAGAGCACCAACTCCCATGGTCCATATGGGCTTAGAATAAAGATGGCCCTTTTTATATTTCTTGAAAAAAGTAAAAGTTGGTGCGAGTTGCGTAGAAATGAGTATAAAATGGGGTTCTAATCACCCGTCATCAAGAGCGCAAAATTCAAGAGATCTACGAGGAGTACAACGCAAGGCATAATAAATTACTCGTATCGTCACACGTACTTGATCTCCTTAGATTTCCCACACATGCTATTTCAAAGCATTTCTGATAGATCTATTCAGTGTCAATTTCTATGAAGACAGTTCAATTAAAGAATTGTTTGTGAAAGTTGTTTCAGGAGAGTACTTGAAAAATTTAGCTTGCGATCAAGTATGAGAATTTACTAGAGAAAATTTTACTTCAAAATAAAAAAAAATTTATGTTAATCTGATGACTTTGTGCATGGGACAACGATGTTGAAAATCGACAAACTCATCTTGCATGCACTTATCATCTTAACTTTAAATCTACGCAATAATTAAAATTCTTTCTTTCCATGAGTGATAGCAGCAGATGAATAATAAAAACAATGCAAAATATTGTATCCTCCTCTGTAAGAATTTACCCTCCAAGATCGGAAGGTAAATCTAGCGTTCTGAAAAACAGACAAAAATTTTCTGTACTTTCGGACTTAGTATGATAAAAGTATTCTTGATGAGCTATTTAGATTGATGAAATTTTTAGATGCTATGTTAAGCGATATATTGTGAAAAGCGAACTACTGTTGCATGGGATCTGTAATAGAAGCAAAAATTATTCACAAATAGATTTTAGAAAATTTATGTAATCTTCACGATAATGACTTATTTCGATTCAAGTTATGCAAGAAATTATCTATGTATAACAAAAATTTAAACATTTCAAGATCGATGAAATAGTTTTGCTCATATTGCATTATCACACAAACGATAGGCTACACGTCCATCTTACGTGAAATAATTAGTCTACAATAAAATCTGTTGCTGAATTACATTAGGATAAATTAGAAGAAAATTCATTTCATCAGTTGCGTATGGTTTTGAAAGTAATATCGGTTTTTTTGTTCAACTCGCACTATTGAAAAACATTCTCGTTTTCGAAGAGAGGTAAAGTTTCGGAAGAAATCTTTGAGGGCCATTTCGGATATCTGTCGAAAAAAGTCATGAAACAGCTCTATTTTCTGTGAAACACAAATTAATTTCTCGACTAATACAATTAAAATTTTCAAAAAAGTCTAAATCGAATTAAAAAAATTATTAGGGTGCGTTACATGGTGATTCATTTGGTAAATGGTTCGAATACAGCAGGGGTAACAGAACCTCACTCCCTTCTCTTCTGGATCATCGAAAACTTTTGTGCCAGATGTGAACAAAGAAAATGGCTTTGAGCTTCATATTTAGACGTATTTAAAATTTCTAGGTGCAAAATTTTAGAACTTGGAGCATAAATTGTGTTTTTTTCAATTGATTTGTGTCGCCACCCGCTTCAGCGGCGAAAACTTCCAGAACTAACTGGCACAGGAAACATAGTCTTTAGCTGACA
>JACJUY010011169.1:11104-26408 GCA_014220935.1 Platorchestia sp. MABIK
AGTAAGCAGGGCCCCTCCAGCATGTCCAGTAAGCAGGGCCTCTCCAGCATGTCCAGTAAGCAGGGCCTCTCCAGTATGTCCAGCAAGCGATGGCTGATTGGGGTTTTGAGTTATATTCGAGTTATAGTGTTGATTTATAGTATATGTTGTAGTTGTAAAGTTGAGTTACTGTGTTTTGAGGTATATTATAAGAGGCCTCGAGCAGATAAAGGGTGCGAGAAGTGTTGATATATACCCTGTATATTTTTAGATCTTCACTGCAGAGTGCCAGTTCCTGTCTCCTTCTATTTCGACGACAACCTTGTACCAGCACTGGTCTTATGACGTGGTTGTAATGACGGTATGAGAAGCAAAATAATTCAGACGGTGAAGAGTTAAGGTTGACGAGTGTTGCATTAGAAAGGAAGTTTGGAAACGAAAAGCAGGTAACTTGCCTTGAAACTCACGATCGTCATTCAACCACTGGAACGTGTCAGTCTGCAAGAGCTCGTGCCTAAAACGCATAAGTGGCCTCCAGAAAAACCGCCATGCTCTTGCATCTACGAATCATCAGTGGGCGTATCATTACTCCTCCAGAACATTTATTGGGTTGTTCGTTGGCACGGAGCCATTATCAAGGGGGATATCATGTACAGAGAATGTTCAGTGAGCCTGTCAGCCAGCTGTATACGTGATACGCGTTCGAGTGTCTCGCTGAAACTTGATTTCCCATTATCCGTTTCACGAAGCATTGTACACACACCAAACTTATCGAAATATTTTCCCCTAGAAATGTACGTATGTTGACGAGCGCACCTGATACTCGTCAGTAGTTCTCCAGGTGTAGTCATCAGCTTGCGTATCTCATGAAGAGTGTTCTGAGGGTCGCACTTGCCTTGAACACGGCATTTCAGAGACCCTAATTCTGCATATTATGTACTGTGTGCGTCACCACCTCTGCTGCTGCTATTTTACTTGTCTCAAGTGGATCTTTTATCGCATATTTTGTGCCGCCGCTGATGGTGCTGCAGCTTTTGAACTCCAGCTTGCCTTTTGTGCTCAATGGAGCATACCCATCTCTCTTGTGTATTTTTTTAATTAATGCTCAATCTATACTTAATGCTCAATCTATACTGGAATTATTTTTAATACCATGCTGTAAAATAGAATAAGCTTTGCCCCTAGAACTTGAAATTTTTGCTACGTAATGAGCTACATGAGCCCAATCTGTGCACTCGTGTTCTGGTGAGTGCATCGTCAGGATTTTTTTTGACATATGTAGGACAGTGAAAACAAATGTTGTGCATTTTTGTGTATCAACTTTATTGGAAAAATTAATCTCATTTTTTCCTATCTCACTGTTTTTCTGTGATCATCTATTTACTAGATTCTTTAAGCAGTTTAGTTGATGGTGGTATTATTTTTTGTTCAGAAATTTATGTTACATCTACAGAATACTTTAGACCATAGTTCAGCTCTGCCTAAGTTAGCGTTTGTTTGTTTGCAGTTTGAGCATTAAAACTGAAGTCGATCAAAGGAGCGGTAGAAATAAAAAATTATATCTATTAGGTCTTCTATTCATTACTAGAATTTTCAGTAAATTTTCTGTGATGCATTAGAGTAATCATTTCTCCATAGACTCTTTTATTTACCGTCGTTCGTTGCAACAATCCGCTTCTCATTCTGCATTGATGCAGCTTTTTCTGTTTAATTTTGAATCGATTTTATTACTTCCATATGTACAAATTCAGCGATTATGCACTATCGAGGTTTGAAAAAAAAACTTGGTTATGTTGTGCAGCGGACAGCGTGAGCATGTTCTTGCGGTAGCAGCTCTGCATCAGGTACTGTAGGAGTTGTCGACACCCTCATGGCTTGATAACTTGTGCGGTTGCCTCCGCGCTGCTCAGGCTCCGCCCAGTTTAGGCTCCACCCACTTGCTTCCATGTTGTCGACTAGACCGCCTCGACATCTGAGTGGGTGAGCGTAGTGCAGCGGTTGAAGTTACTTCGATTTTTATTACTTGAATAATTTTCTAGCATGAAAAAATATACAGAGGGGCATACACATTGAATGTGTCACTTGTGTGTAAGAGTGTAACCGCACATGTTGTCAAGCCATGGCCTTCTCTAACCACAGCTCCTCCGTGTGAAGTGTTATTTTGTGTCAACTAACGCTGCTGTGCCGAAGCTTCTTAAAAGTATATCTCGAAAAAATAAGCTATTTTTAATTAAGTTCATCGCCAATAATACGAATTACATAAATTGCAATTTGGACATCAAACTGAAGTTGATCGAAAAAGCGTTACTGATGCTGATTTGATTCTGGAATGGAAGGTGCTGTTGCTTAAGAGTTTTGTGCAATTTCGGCTCCATTTATTGCCATTTTTTGGCAATTATGCAAATGTTGGACCCACGCCTGTCAGTGCTACTTAGCCCTACGTATTTGGTGACAGGCTCAATGTTCTAATTTTCACTCCCGGTACGCCGGCTGCCGCTGGCTTAACGCAGACGCATCAAACTGCGAATGTTTTCACCTAAATCCAAGCACCTTAGCCGTGCAGGCCAGGCCTCGTGAAGTCTGCGTTGACACTTCCATCTCTTATAACTTGAACTACCAGTACTGCAGCTCGTGTTGAACTCACGCTGTGCCCGCAGCGCCGATGTAATTTTCATCTTCGTTCTGTTAAGAAGCATAAACACAGAATGATAGTTCCTGTCGTCATTCGAGTGAAGCTAGTTATTTCAACATAGTGTTTAATGAAATCTAACTCAGTTCATTGTAGTTATGACGAGGTGGAATTAAAATGGAAGTGTAAAAACGCCTCTGGAGGAATACTGTTGCGTCACCTCAGCTATAGATGAACATTAAGGACTTCTGTCTTTCATGCCCACTTTGCTTTTTTCAGTTTTCATGCCTTCTTCGCTATCTCTTGTCTCTTCTACCTCATCCTTCCCAACTTACTGTTTCTATCCTGTGTGGGAACCCCTCAGAGGGATACAACTATTGTTTCTATTTGAATTAACACTCTCAGAGGAGAAAATGTGTGAGCGCCCCAGCTGAGAGTTAGGTAGGCCTTCTTTTTGTTAAAATAGAATAGGTTTTTTGTTATGGAGCATCTTTTTTCGGTTCACTGCTGTCCTGTGTTTCAGCACTTACTACTTTCTTCTCCAACTTTTAATCTTGTTTCGTGAACTTCTTTTTCAGCTTGCTGTTTTTATGCACCTTGTGCGTTCCCTTAACTCTATACTAAATGGTGCCTTCATCCTTCCTCTCTTTGAACATCTTTGTTGTACTAAAGGGAGGCTAAAACTTCCTCATCAATCAATCAATCCTGTGTGGGAACACACCTAATGCATAGGTTCCTCTTTTTGCGCTGTTGAGATTGCCTTTGCTGTAGCTTGATTCTTGAACTAAAATGAGAATAGAAGTGCAAAATAGACATGTCTTGTGGTTACTTTTAATTAGAGCGTGTTTTGTCTTATTATTAATCCACACTTGATGGTGCTAGGCCTAGTTCACTAAGTTTGATGGTGGTTTAACCATCTTTTTCTCCATGGACAGCATGTCTTGTATATGTCTCTCTCATGATAGCTGTGTGTCTAAAACCTCTCTTTCTTCTTCGTTGTGCTCAGTATGTGTATATAACTTGGTATTAATTAACACACGTGTTTATCAGTCACCTATATTCTGCAGAACGTCAATTGTATTTTCACATTATAAACTTGCTTCTTATTAAATCAGCTCATATCAAGGTAAGGTTATCCTGTAACTCTATAGACAAAATTATCATCATCCCTGAGATTTGAGTAAACTGGATAACATTCGAGAATTGTGCACCTGAGTTCTGTGGAAATGCACACAATAATGACGGCAAACAGGTTTACGTGTTCAACGCACTCGTGCTCCAGAGCGTCTGGTGTTACCCATGGCAAAGTCTGCAACTCTTGCTCTGAGAGACTACTTTTTTTGCTGTTTCGTGAGCAGTAGGATTTAGTTCTCGTTTACGCACAAACTTTGTGTTCATTATGAGCTCGTGTGTTCAGTTGTTTTAGTCACGGGTTTGAAATGCACTAATGTCTGTGGCAAAATTTTTCTGGAATCGTTTTTGTTGAGTTCAAATTGTGCGATTCAAATGTACTCGTCCGCCGTTTTTATTGTGTGAAATTTGAGTTACTGGGAGATGCCGTGGCGTTGGTATAGGCACGACTCGAAGAATTACTCATTTCTGCATGGTTCTAGTATTGAACCCCACACGCTAACCTGTACTTAATCTTTGATGGTTAGAATGAACCTATGTACTAACCTGTACCCATCTTTGATGGTTAGAATGAACCCATGTACTAACCTGTACCCATTCTTTGATGGTTAGAATGAACCCATGTACTAACCTGTACCCATCTTTGATGGTTAGAATGAACCCATGTACTAACCTGTACCCATCTTTGATGGTTAGAATGGATCAATGTACTAACCTGTACCCATCTTTGATGGTTGGAATGAACCCATGACTAACCTGTACTCATTGTTTGACGGTGAGAATGGGCCCATGCATTTTTAACCTACACCCATTCCGCAGTGTTGTGCATGGTCCGCCAATGCGTCTGATAATTTCACATTATTGGTTGTAAGCGGACACTCCGCAGCGTGTTGTTCTGGAGTTACCCAGTTTCGTCCGATTGTGTTATGTCTCTATCTGGAAAGTCAACTTTTATTTTAGCATTGAGACCTGACGCCTCGTTGGTTGTGTTGCAGTGGGGCTGGTGCTGCTGGCGGTCAACACGCTGCTGATGACGGCGCTGCTGGGCATCATGTGGTCCTGGCGACGGCGCTTCAAGAAGCTCCAGACGTACTCTCTCCTCACGCAGGATGATCCCTGATTTTCAGCCTGTGCTGGCCGCCTGCGTGCTGCAGTAACTGCTCCACCAGCGGCATAGGCTTAGGCTACTCAGAAGTCTTGATCTGTGCACTTGCGTCAGGCCAGCACAAGCTGGCGCCTCCTTCACGCGTCGGTTTAGGTAACCTTTTTTTAACATCCCGACTGAGGGAGCCTTTGCGGAGCGTATGTGAAGCTCCTGAAATTTTACGCACCGAAAGACTCGTTGTATTTTAATCAGATGCTCGTATCTGTAGTTTGAAGTTTAGGAGTATTTGCATCACGCTCTTTGGTGTCAAGTTTTAATTTATTCGTGTTTTACATTCATATTATGAGGAGCATCATTAGCTTCAATATCTTTTCAACGCTAGAGGAGTTAGTGCAATTCAGTGGTCAGTGCTGCTCGTGCGCTGAACTCTTGTGAGGCACCAATTAAGAGCTCCAAGCACTGATCAATATCCGTACAAACTGCGTGTAAAGGCTTGGTTCCGGTAACTGACTCGGGCACTGACACTTGCGTGATGCCTCCAGTGACCGGAGACATGTGTTTTTTCCCTCAATTCGATTGAGGAGTTTTCGCCTTTGTAGGAACGTAGCAATTTTTACGTTTTTAAGATTGTACTATCGAACAAGAAACTATTTAGTGGTAACGAATTTATATTTTTTTAATGACAAATAGTAGGGATGACCACTCGGTGTTGTGACGAGTTGTGCGCGACGTCTTTAATTAACGATTGTATTGTCGTTTGTCTTGAGAATTTGCGTAACTTAGCGTGAGACACTCGGCAAATTAGACGGCCCAGATGGCAGTGATACCTTGGTTGTGTTGGGCGGGAAGTCTCAACTAGTTTATTTAGCTTTCATAATTTATATAATTAGCCGAATCCAGTGTTAGGTCATCCTTATTCGTTCAGAGGCCGGGGATCACCAATCATCTGTCGGTCTTTTAGATTAAGTAATAATAATGCGAGTAATGATTGAATCTCACCTGAATCAGCTGCGGTTATTTATTTCCTTGGTAATTTTGAGAGCGTTCCAATGAAACTAGATAACTCAACGGTCCTGTCCTCGCACACTGAATGTTTCACAAAACCTCGACAATAATGAAGCATATTTTGAAGTGTTGAAATATGTACCTTGATGGCTGCTATCAGGCCTGGTCAGCTACTGTGGCTCAGTTTTTTCTTGGATGAAGTTTGAAGCGGGAAATAATTATGGAAAACCCATCTCAAAATGCACCTATTTCAGCGTATCGGTCTCTTCGAAAACTGCGCGGTATCAATGGCTAGAATACTGTAGTTTCCTGGATTTAAGTACGGAGTGGATCTCAGTTTGCAATTACGTCGCCAGTGCACGTGTGTGATATTTATAAATACGTGACCTTGTTATATATATACTACATTGTGTTCTACAGCAGGACATCTTGTGTTCATTGCCTCATCTCGCTTCCTTTTCCTAAGGTGCCGAATACCTTCTTCGTTATTTATGGCGAGTCTTATAATTATTATGGGTATTTATGAAGATTTTGTACCAAGAATTTTAATCAAAATTGTGTGCATTATTTAGGTTTGCGTTAGTCAAGTTTGTATGCGAATATAGTGACTACTTGGTATTATACATCAATATTGATTGAGAGTATCAGTCAAGGGTATAAGGGTTCATTAAGGTTACTTGGGAGGTTTTTATCAGTTGCAATTTCTTGCTTATTCAGTTCACTAGGGCAGACTCATTTAGCTATAGGAGCAGCAGTGGTTGTCTAGTCTAGTCCATGCGAGCTGAGCGGAGCGAGGGATGTTGCTTTAAAGGTCCTATCTCCATACACCGCCAGATTCTACCGAGAAAATGTTTTCTTCCGTTGCAGTTCAGTGAATGGCTTGTAGTTTAACGTGCTACTAAAGTTCTGCATAACGTTTGTTGCTTAGATATTCAGGCTTTATTGTGTCTAAATAACACATTGCTGAGTACCTCATCCAAGAATAACGGCCTCCCTACAATGCTGCCTCCGTTTCCTCACAATTCAAGTACCGTCGTCTACCACATCAATATCAGCGCAGGTGGGTGCGTACGTTCAAATCGGGAGCGTTCATACGCCTCACTGAGCTTCGGTGTTGGAGCTGCGTTCGCTCAAAACAGTTGAGAATTTGCGTCTTGTTTGGCTTGGTGTCTGTGATACCCTCGCAGTTGTGTCGCTCAACATTCGTGTGCTCCAGGTTGTACAATATCGAGTCCTTCATTCCAACATCTGAACGGCTTAACTTTTAAGCTAGGGGGAAATTTCATGTACCTATTGCAGTGTTCTGCGTTTTACTTCATGCTTTATTTTGCGACCTTATGCTGTGGATTTATTTAGTTTATTGATTGAATCTGGTACTGCTAGAGGTGTCTGAATATATTCCTCGTTATATCTCGCGTGCTTTATTTTCACGTGAATGTTTTCATTTTTGTTAAAGTTTCGCGTTCATGGATAATGAAATTTTATGCTCAAACTTTTAGAGGACATCTAGTTTTTACTACACATTTTGTGTTCGTGTGGTATTTAGAATAGAAGTATTGATATTGTGTTCAGCTCTGTGAAGGCAAAGATTTAAGTGCAGGATTTCTTGATCGTTGCAGTTCTCGTATCCTCTCTTGCTGATGCAAGTTTTGTTGTTGTACACTTCCTTTGTTAGGTGCCCGAAATAATCCATGTTAAAAGTTGGTTTCAGTTACGTTCGGTTGTATTCTCGTTTTAAGGCGTAAAATTTCTCCCCTAGGTTAGTGTTTAGCCCTGACGACCTTCCCTAACAGAACCATCTTGAGTGAGTCTCAAAGGCAACACCGTCAAGTCACGACCTGCGGCTTCAGGAAATAATTCCAGAATATCCCTGTGTTCTTTCTCCATACTTTGTGCGTGCATTAGGGTGACCGCACCTCAACTTTCAACGCGCGGCTGTCGTCTCTTGTGTTTGCTTTTGTCACGTGACCTTAGTTAGTCTTTATGTCAGACTGAATATTTCTGAACTACCTATGAAACTTTGAACAATAATGTTCGTTTTTTTTCTTATTTTATTGAAAATTCCGCCACCGAGCGTCGTAAACGAACCTGAAACCCCGCTAGTTGCTGCCGTTTTGGGAAATGTAAATTTCTGGAATCTTTCTGATCCTTTTATTGTTTTGCACGACTTTTTGAGACGTATGTAACTTTGTGTCCATTTTAAATTTGATGTCGAAAAAGCACGAAGTATTTCAACACTCGTGATTTAGAGCTTTTTGTTTATCCGTAAATTCATGGTATTCATCTTGTCCTAGTATGACTTTCCTGCTCAGCGAAGTTACGTGTGATCGTGACAAGAGCGCGTGGAAAAATTCAAGCATTATTAAGGAAGGACTCAAAATGCAAGAACACACCGAAAATATTCAGTTTATTAAAAAACGGTCATTGCTTCTAGTTAAATTAAGTTCTACATAAACTCTGTAATATAAATCAGGAGTAGAAGAAGATGGACAGAGTTAGGTGCGGTTTATAGACCACCTGGAGTCTCGCGAGAATACACGGTATCACAGTCATAAGTTTGTTAGACCATTTTTCAGACGATTGTCGTAACTACTCTGTGCCTTGAAACATGGATTTTACTCGGTATTAGCACAAAACTGCAGGAAAACTTCATTGTTTACACATATTTAGGTATTTCCAAAATTTCCTCAACCCAGAATTTCAGTAATTTTTATGTTTCATAGAAGAAAATCAATTTACGAATATTAAAAACATTTTCTCACAAATTAGCGTAGCACGAATCGGCTTATACTCTACTGCAGGTGAACCACCGCGAATATTTGTTAAAGAACACCAATAATAAAATCAAAGGATGTTGAAACCAACAATAAAGCACAGAGCGGAAGAATGCTTCTGCTAAATGACCATCAGTTCCTCAACAATGCCGCCGACGATGGGGGTCGCGAGATCGTCGTGAGGTTTAACGAGATTTAACTAAGACACGAAAGCCAGACCACTGCGTTATTGGTCAACATAGCGCATGTTGTGGTCATTAGTATTTTTTAAGTACTGCATTCAAAACAAAAGGCTTCATGAAATATACTGAAAAACCTCCGCATGAAAAAGAGATCGGTTGTTTCTGATGTTCTGTCTCTCGAAAAAAATTGAAAAATTTCTTGTTTTGGATATTTTGTAACAGAGCTACCAAAAAAGTTTCCTTACAAAGAGGTTGGCACAAAGGGAAGGATGTGGGCGACCCTTGTATCAGCGTACAATGTATCTGTGATACCGCCTTTAAAACCAGGGCTGTGAATCTACTTTTTTTAGAACTCTGTGATGGAAGCTGAAAAATTCCTAATATGCTTGATCGAATGACTAAATGAGCGTCTATCTCAACAATAAGCGCAGCTGTTGCTGTTTACTCGACCAAAAACATCTTACGAGACCTACTCTGCTGACTACAGCATTGTATGTAGATAATGAAAGATTTCTAAATACAACTTGAACCTGCTCTCTCAAAATATTCGGAACCAGAAAAAACAAAGTGGGAGTAACGAATTGCTGGGGGTTCTTAACCTGGGGGGCGCCCTCTCTCGACAAAAGAGGGAACTTTCACTGTTAAATATGCTTGAGGACTTATTTACAATATTCTTTGTTGTGAACTCTTATTGACCAGTTCATCTGCACACAACTTCCTTGACAATTCTTAATGGGCGCGAGGGAGTGAAAAAGTTGAGAACCACTTCTTCAAACCGAATGGACCATTCAAAAGTAATCCCTACTTTATTTGTTAATAGCTTTGTTTTAAGATATTATTTCAGTTTCATTTGTTGTATTAAATACAGAGATATGTCTCCTGACAACGAACCTATAGGTCTGAGTATAAATAAGGTCCAAGTCGTCTGAAAATTTACCTTTAAATGTAAATTTTCAAGTGACCTAAACCCATCGTTATGCAACTAACAAAGGCATTTTCATCAATAACGTCCACGCGGGAATAAAAAGTTTAAAGGAAGTTCGAAATAAACTCGAACAGAGATTTCCTGAAAGAAGCTCTCGTTATAACTCGTTTTTTAGAATAATATTACAATGACCCTTAATCTTATGTATCATTTATGACATCAAAACATCATGTGCAACTCACACATTTTTACAACTATTATTTATCTCATTAATGATACAATCAATTTTAGTGTGACTTGACATTTTTAGGGAAAACATTTTTCTCCGCATAACATAAAAAAATTATCTTCATTCACTGTGAAGTTATTAACATTCAAAGTTGGGTTAACTTTTTATGGTCCATACGATAGAAACCCCCTTTCTATAACGTAAGAAACCGAAAAATTTAACTTTCAACAACGTCAGTATGACATGTTGAAATTATCACGCTCACGAACAAGGCACGCCGAGTCGGTCTCTCCTAGCCAATTGGTGTGGGGGGGGGGGGTTGGCTAGCAGTTGCACTGCATATCACAGGACGAGGAATGTTAGTGGGTTACTATACACAACAAAAATTAACATTACAACGTCTTAAGCTTAAGAATACTTTCACGGCGTTGATCGCTAATTGGCAACACAGTGTGGTAGGCACGTACTCCGATATTTGAATCTGTCGGTCATGGTAGGTCATCTGTCTCACTATTCGTCGGACTGCTTGGTTCAGTATTTAAATTTCATTGAAATGTCGCATGAAATTCAAAGTCTGTCTTGAATAAGGCCTGAATTTACGACCAACTTTCATCCCATATCATGATTAGGTTTCAAATTTCATTTAACATGTGGCTTAGTATTTAATTTTCTTCTTGGACTAACGAAAACAAAGCTGCCCTCTCGTTTTCTGAATGTCCCGAAACCTGCCATGCCCCGCTTCCCTGAACACAACAAAAACATCAACACTTGCTGCCTTGATGACGCTACTGTACTCGCACCCAAGTCCCCTCCATCAAGCACTTCACAAAGAGGCCCACAGACCCTCAGAACCTGATAATCATAGTGTTGTCGTTGCCCTTCTCGCCGGCGTAACCGAAGGAGGCGTAGAAGCTTTTCATGACGTCTGTGCAATCGAGGCCAATTTTGTAGCATTTGACTTTCTTGGCGAGCAGCGTGATGGTGCTCACGATCCTGTGGAGCACACAACACCCAGTTACTAGACGCATGATGTTCAGTTGGGTTCGAACTGCGTCCAGTTGGACACGAAAAAAGCATAAAAAATCTAGATAGGGAGAAAAATTAAAAGGATCAATTACTTTTGGCCCACCCTCTATTACCGTTATCACAATCACCATCATTAAACTGGCACCGACATCATGTAGTCACTCGCATCAAAACGAGGAAGTGACTGTCACTCGACAATGAATTTCGAAGAACACATTAGGGCACAAATTTCACACGGAATGAAATGCATTAGAGCTGTTTTTGATAGCGGATTATGAAATCCACTCTGGCAGTAAAGGGTTGAGCTCGCTGAGTGACAGACGATGTGGAATGATTTGCAACAATTTTCTTCTCAATAACTGGTACCCTCCGCGAAGGGAGGAAACAAACAGCGTAGCATAGTCTCCACTCATTGATAAAATGGGAAGCTAAGACGAAATGGGAAACCAAGACGAAATGGGAAACCAAGACGAAATGGGAAACCAAGACGAAATAGGAAGCTAAGATAAAATGTGGAGGTAAAAAAAATGTAGCCAAAGTATCATTCAGCCTCTGGCAACACTATAGTTACATGATACTGAGTGATCAACATGGGAAATTTTAATATGTTAAATTACTAAATTCGAGACTTTTGGCTAAAAAAAAAGGCCAATTTACCAATCATGGTTCAATGGACACGCAAATGAAAAAAAAATTAACTCAAACTCATTAAGTCTGAACTGAATGGAAATTAGGAGATCTACAGTCACCGCTGTGTTGCCTACTGCACGAAATTCTTTCCAAGTCTCACCTCAAGAGCGAAAGTCTTCAGGTGTATGTGCATAAATAAGCAAAATCCTCTACGGGAAAATTGTCTGTCTCTAAGTTAAACACTGATCGTTAATATATTAATTTAAGACTGCCAGCCACAACAGAGGCGACCTCATGAGTGTGAAGAGAAAGGACCAGGAAGTATGGACTGTTTAAAACTGAGAATCAATGCACCAGGTGTGTTCCCACACTGGATACCCTGCAGACAGAAAGGAAAAGATAAAGGTGTATTTTCGGTAAAGTTGATACATAAATGAGCAAAGAATATTCTTTAAAAATGTTTTAAAATTAAGATCCTTAGTAGGTAAACATACCTGGGTATCATTGTTGCCACTTCAACAAGTGAACAAATGATTAAAAGAAAAACGTGAAAACTTATTCTCTTATAGTTAGTCTATTCTCAAAACCGCAAGTTGATAAGGAGGAGGAAGAAAAAACGAAGAAGAGAGAGCGAAGAAGGCAGCAAAGCGGCCACGAAAGACAGAAGTCCCGATGGCCTCTCTATAGCTGAGATAACCTATAAGTATCTTCCTGGGGGCGCCACTCCCCATCCCCATTGCATAGGATAGACAAACCTAACTAACACAGGCCTATTGCACATCCTATGCCTCCACAAAACAAACAAACAAACATCGGCATCTTAGGATGCTTTATTTCCAATCAAGCCTGATACATATGATCTTAAGCATTGGTTTTTCAAATGTCTTATAACTAACCCTATATATAGGACACCATGACGGTTCCCCCATGAAGCCGGTACCCATTTCCGACACCTGGGTTGAGTGGGGGTATTGTGCTTGAGCTTTCCCTTATACCCAACGGGGAAAATCGCCGCGCCAGTGCCGGGATACGAACCCGGGCCTCCAACATGCAAGGCCGATCCCTTAACCACTGTACCACCGCGAGCACAAGGAAGTCAAATACTAATTTTTAAGTACTAACGGTAGCTACTGACAACTCACCAGTTTTACTTTCGCAAGTACTTGCACACTATCATAGGGCAATAGTTATAATTATTGCCCTATTATTATTATATTATTTTCTAATTCTAATAGAGCACTCACAGTTTTCCCAGCTGCTTGCCTCTGTACTCCTCGCTGACGACCACGTCTTCAAGTCGCCCTCTCTGCAAAAAACGGAAATTTTAATTCTATTGCACGATGTCTTTGTCAGAAAATGAGAAGAAAATAAAGAGGCTTCAGTGATGAGAAACTCAATCGTCCTACCAGACCAAACTTGTTCCTGTCCTGAGAAGTCTCCTCGTATATAGTGCATCTCGTCGACATAGTTCATGTTGTTGATCATAAGAGAATGAGATCATTTTTGTGTGTTACTTGAAACAACGTACATGCGTGCTTGGTGTGGGCTACTCTGTCACGTATATACGTTGACAAGAAAGTCTGATTCACTTATTCTGTCGCGTAACTCCAAATATTTCTCAATGACTAATATACAATGAGCATAATAAATGAGTGCGAGTAGCGTACATTTTGAAGTAACATTCAATTTATTAAAATAATCAGCATACGGACTAGCAGATAATACACACACGCTCACACACATAAGCGCGCACACACACAACACACACGTATGAAGGACAGCAAGATAAGATATGTACAAATAAAATAAAACTTTTATCACTGATAGGCTCGCACGCGCGCCACAATCAACATGAAACATGGACCAGAATTTCACTGAACACATGAACGGCGTCAATTCATCTGACAACCTGACATTGAAGCTCGTTTCTGACATGATAGATTAGATTATAAGTTAGTTTAAGTCTCCCTAACTTCATGAACTGAATTTCCACGAGATAGGGAATTTAATATAAAAATAATAGAATAAGGAGCCTGTGCACAAGTCAGTTCCCTCATCGGACTCCTTGCACACAGAAACAGCTTATTGAATATAGAAAAAATATTATGAAACAAGAACATAGAAATATTGAAAGAAGATTATGAAACAAGAAGATAGAAATATTGAAAGAAGATTATGAAACAAGAAGATAGAAATATTGAAAGAAAATTATGAAACAAGAAGATAGAAATATTGAAAAAAAGATTTTAAACAAGATAAAAATTGAAGGAAGAATAGGGGATGAAAAGAAGACAGCAATGAACTTCAACAAAAAATAACACTTTGCAAAATGAAAAAATAAAGTACACGAACAAAAAAGAAGGCCAATCACAGCTTGAGTTGGAGGAGTCACATCTTCCCCCGGGGAGCGCTAGTTCCCATACATACAACTCTTAATTAGACGTAATTGAACCGCTATTATTTCCTAGCGTCAAGAATTGCAAAGATTTATGTCATGTACATGTAAACTGTCACAAGTGTTTTCACCCCACAATGAAAATGCATCGACCATGAAATTGTGTTATCTCTTATAATTATCATTACATGTTTCATCAAATGTAGATTAAGCAAGATTAGGAGTACATTACCCTCAATCATTTCTTATCGACTAGTGACATGGGTATTACAATACTCGTGTGAGTATCATCTGAGTGTATTAAATTTAAGATATTTAAAAACCAATGATGGTACTTTTGCACCATCTCTATTGGAAATAAACTGTTTTTTTTTCGCACCATCGCCGCGTTAAATTATAATCATCACTTCATCATATATGTCATGAAATACACGAAACATTAATATATGATCAAATAAATAGATTAATAGTGATAATGAAATTACATGATTTAAAAAAATGAATGAATAAATTATGCATAATTATGAATTCAGTCGAATAATAACATGAAGGAATAAACCATAATAAATTAAATCCTAAAATAAGATGACATTAAGAAATATTTCAGTGTTTGCTTTAATTCGACTGGAATCATGTAAGTACGCTGGCATCATTAGCAGTAAATAGATGACGGATAAAATCAGGAGTAAACACAAAGCATTTCATTTTCCTGACATCCACGGAATCGTACGTCTCATATCGTAAATATAAGCAACGCTCGACATGTGCAACACGTAAAATCAACCTACTCCGTAACGAACTTATTCCGTTGGGGCAATATTCTGTCAGGTTTTCTGCGTCATGACGAAATTTTCATTATAGTGGTCAACTTTCGCAACGCTTAAAATAAGTATTTCATATTTTTATCATCTTTCATATCGATATTCTCACTAGGGGATAACCCATGAACATTGCAAGTTTCCTACGACTACCTCGCAACATGAAAGCTATGGAGAAGAAGACATATATACACCTGACATTACTTACGCATGATGAACGCTTGTACGGTCTCCCATTATACCGGGTGCGCGAGGACGCCTATGCTCTTTTGTGAAAAAATGACCGACTTCTAAGTAAGCACCACACCACACCAGAGCACAACACCACCACAACACACCAGAGCACCACAACACACAACAGCACCACACCACAGCACCACAACACACCAGAGCACCACACCACACAACAGCACCACACCACAGCACACCAGAGCACCACACCACACCAGAGCACCACAACACACCACCACACCACA
>JACJUY010011170.1:2953-26400 GCA_014220935.1 Platorchestia sp. MABIK
ACCTAGTCCCTAATTATGCAAGATATGGGCTGTCTTGCATGGGACTTTAGTAAGGAGCAAGGCTGGATTTGCGACAACTTTTCGGGCTTTTGCCCTACTATTACTTTTCGGGCTTTTGCCCTACTATTAACGTTCGGGCTTTTGCTGTACTCTTACGGTTAGGGCTTTTGCCCTACTTTTACCATTACTATTACCGTTCGGGCTTTTGCCGCATGACTAGGTTTAGTATCTATGAACGATACTAATGCTAACGTATTCTACTTACTTTGCCAGGAGACGTTAAAAGGCAGTTGGAGGAAGAAGACAGCGCCGCATTGGTCTTCTCCGAAATTTGTGGTCGTCTGGAACATTTTTACCCACCTTAGCACCTAACCTCATTATTTCTGTTTAAAAGAAATTTCGTACTTGTGACTTTTCCTATATATGCTCTCGATCGTTTGATTTTATATTTCTCCCAATCGCCTAAAGTTTTTAGTATATGTTGTCTATTGCATGAGAAGGGTATTTTTTCTTTAGAAAACCTCAAATGATAAGATTCAGAGTAAGCCTGAATACTGACATACCATGTGTTCTATTCATTCTATAATTTTTCTATGTCGGATGAGAAAGAACATTTTTTGCCTGTTTTAGACATAAATTATTCAGAAGTAACTTCTCGACGCTACATCCAAATTTTAAGGATACCTTTATGGAACATAGAATACAGATGCTGAATTTAGTATACTGTGGGTACATGTTCTCGAGTTGCATCTGAACATTTCTGTGGTCATCTTGGTTACATGTGAAAAAATGCTGAACCTACCCTGTTGTATATCAAAATATGCGTCCTTATAACGTGGCACTGGTTTTGTGAGTAAGAGCTCTGGCAGCTGTTGTTGTGTTCCTCCTTTACGAGCTCCGGATGCTGTTGTCACGCTCCTCTTTTACGAGCTCCGGAAAGGTATTGTCATGCGCTCTTGCATGACTTCCGGGCACGGATGGTTTTTAGAGGAAGTCTGTAACCGACAGAGCTCAGTACACTGATACGTGCGTACCAGAGTGTTTCCTTACTCCTGCCTTAGTAGTTTAAAGCTGCTGAAACTGTAGTTTGCTATAGCTAAATAAACCCCATGTTGTGTTGAAAGAAACTACACAACAGTATTTGGCGACGAGAATTTCAAATCTCCAACATGAATTTGAACTTTAAAAGTGCTCTGAAACCAAGACGGCGCATTCTACAGTTAGCTGTCCTCCATTTGACGTTGAAGTAGAAACAGTGTGTGAATTCTCACAAAGATTAAAAGTGGAGTGTACAGACTCTCTTCAGAAGGCGGGAAACAATGGCTGTAAGAAAGCTAGCATTTTAGTCAAAGCTTTGCCTGTAAACATCATTTCTGATCTGCAACGAAGAATTAAACCTACGTTACTCGCTGATGCTGCGTATGATGAACTAGACGAAAAATCAATCCAGCAATTTGAAATCAAGAAATCGATTGTCGGCGCGTCTGCTACATTTCTAAACAAAAAGCAAGGTGTTAATGAATCCATAGAAAGTTGTGCTAAAACGTTGAATGACTTAGCATCTGCGTGCAACTACGATAATTGCTGTCGTGATCGTCTCTTGGGATATGCTTTCGTTGCTGGTCTACGTTCATCGCAAATTCTCTGCACAGTCTTACAGAAAGTGTGTTCGAAAATCATTCAACGAGTGAGTTGAGCATCCAAAACTCATCGAACAGTTAAGTTCTGATGTTCACGATCTTATTCGTGAAGATTCATCTTCATCGTTTTTCACAACAGGAAAATTACAGCCGAACTACATATGCATACGTTGCGGAGCAAAGCAGAAGCATTGCTATGCTTCTGCTTGGAAATTGCTATGCTTTGAAATTGAAGTGTAATACATGTGGGAAGGAAGGCCACATTTCTAAATTTTGCTAATCTACGACTGCAGCACGGCCTCCTCCGGTTGAGCATACACGTGGAGGATCTACAGGCGGAGAATTTCACACAGCCCGCACTTACATGGTGCAGCCGGAACTGTGCGGTTGTCATGGCAACGTTGGAAGAGAAGATTTTTCAACGCAGAGTTCACGCGAGTCTCTGCAGCGAAAAACGAAGTCACTCTACGGACACCTAGGAACGATTCTCGTGACGGTCACTCTGTTCATAATTTCTCTGATGTACATAAAAATTACTTGAATGATTCTCATTTTTTAGAATAAACACCGCTGTAATTCCCGTTACTACAGAGCCTACGATATTGAAATGCCATTTAAATGCTAATCAACTGGTAAACCTGTTGAGTTTCTTCTTAAAAATGGCAATGCAGTCTCGACTATACGTAAAAGTAATGCACTTGCCGTTAGTGCTGTTATAAATCCTACGTGTAGTAAAGTGCTCGGATACAGTGGTGGCTTTGTAAATTTGTTTTGCCAATCTTCAGTTATCATTAGTTATAAAGACGTTAGTTTTAATCATAAGTTTCTCATTGTGGAAGATGATGGAATCAACTTATTTGGCCGAGATATTTGTTCTAAACTTAACGAAAATGTTGTCATCCCTGATCAATGCGACACTATAAACAAAACAGATTCTCATAGTTTGCCGAGAAGCTTGTCTTCGAAATATGATTCGTACTTGTCATAAAATTCACAGTCTAACGTTAGAGATACCGTTCATCTTGATGTATTGCCTTATTCAGTTCCCGTATTTTGTATAGCCCGCCCTGTTCCTGTAAGACTAAAAGACTGTCAAAACCGAATTGGAGCGCTTGCCGAGTATGGGTAAAATCTCTTAAGTGTATGATAGCCAATCGGCATCTCCCACCGTTCTAAAGTCTGACGGCTGTGTAAGAATCTGTGGAGATTTTTCAGCTTCCATTAACAATTGGTTGAATTTCGTTCGATCCGTTTTACCTGTTATTGATGATGTAATTTTTCAAGTCGGCGACGCAAGGTTTTTCTCCAAAATTGATTCGTCAAATGCGTGTCTGCAAATTCCTTTGGACGAAGAATCAAAAAAGTTTACAACCATTAACACCTCGGAAGGTCTTATTTATGTACAGTTACATACCTTCTGGTTTGCGTGCAAGTCCCGGCATTTTTCATGCGTTCATGAATAAAACTCTTTCTGGCATCGATAATATCATTGTGTACCAGGATGATCTACTCATTTTGACCTCTACTTATGATTCTCATATGGAAGTTCTTGGCAAAGTCTTGCCTGTCCTCAAAAATTCAGGAATTTGCTTAAATCTTTCTAAATATGCCTTTCTAACTGATCATGTGTTGTCTAGGGTACGTTTTCGATAACAAAGGTGTTCACCCTAACTCTGAGAGTGTAGTTGCAATTCTCTATGCTCCTGTTCCTAAAAACCTTTAACAGTTGCAAACATTCATTGGATTGTGTACTTTCTATGGTCGTTTTCTACATAACTTTCCTCAGGTCATGCATCCTCTGTATTTGCTACTAAAGAAAGATGTACCTTTCCAGTGGACTCCAGAACAGGATAAAAGTGTCCATATAATGAAGGAAATCTTTCGTTCGCATAAACCTCTAAAATCGTTTGATCCCAACCATGAAACTCTTCTTGAAACTGATAGTTCTGGCTATGGGGTTGCTGTCGTACTTATGCAAAGCGTTGATTCTTCTCATGGTAGGTGTTCTGTTCAATTTGCTTCAAGATCTCTATATAATGCAGAGCGAAACTATTCTAACACCAAAAGAGAGAGCCTTAGTGTTGTTTTTGGCGTCGAAAAATACTATAAATTTCTTTTTGGTGCTAAGTTCCTTATTCATAACGATTAAAAACTTCTTTGTAAACTTTTTGCGCATAGCAAAGGCGTACCTCTCTATAATAATTGTTCCGCTCGTATTCAAAGATGGGCTCTCAAACTATCCCAGTTTGACCATGTTTTCAGCTACTCGCAAGGTAAATGTAACGTAAATAGCGATTGTCTTAGTAGGCTCCCTCTACCCACAACTGTGACAGAACTAGAACCGTATGAACTGATCCTTGTAGTGAACTCTCTCGATAAAACTCCTATTACGTGGGAAAATATAAAAACTCAAACTGATATGGATGGTGAACTATGTCAACTCAAAAAATACATAAAGTTTGTCATGCCTCTTAAACCAAATCCTAATTTGTCTAAATTTAAGAATCTGCAACCTCAGAAGACTATCATGAAAGGTTGTATACTTTATAAAGAAAGGGTTTTAATTCCCAAGTCATTCAGTAGTTTAGTTCTTGAAACATTTCATGATGGACATCCTGGCATTTGTCGCATGAAGTCGTTGGCCAGATCTGTTATTTGATTTTCCGGAATGAATGAAATTATTGAAGACATCGTAAAATGTTGCCCTCAATGCCAATTAAATCGAGCAAAACTAAGTCTAGAAACATAGAATGGCCTACTTCTTCTCGTCCTTTCGAACGTATTCTTGTTTATTACTTTTTCTACTAAAATAAAATTGTTTTCATTGCTGTAGATGCATTATCTAAATATACTGAATGCGAAGTTGTACCATCCACGAGTGTGTCAGATACTATTGATGCTTTGAGAATGATTTTCAGCAAAAACGGGTTGTGTGATGTGCTCGTAAGTGATAATGCTTCTAACTTTTCATCTCAAAACTTTAAAGATTTTTTAATTTCTAATGGCATTGAGCACCTCACACCTCCACTTTATTCTCCAGCCAGCAATGGTCAAGCTGAGAGGGGGGTAAGAATCATCAAAGACCTGTTGAAAAAATTCTCTTCTCCCGAATCGTTCAAATCCCTTCAAGCAAAAGCGTTATTTCAAACACATTTTATTCCTCATAGTGTCACAAAAATTGCTCCCTCTGTTGCGCTCAATAATCCTACATTTGTTACTTCCAGAGATAGAGTTAATCCCAAATATTCTGTGTCCAGGTTTAAGCCAATGTATATAACTTAATTTGATGTCGGTGATCATATTCTTGCTCTGAATTTAAGAGATGGTCCCAAGTGGCCGAAAGGAATTATTGTTGGTGAAGTTGCCCCCTCAGGGGGATACAACTATTGTTTCTATGGGAATTAGCACTCCCAGGGGGACTATGTGAGGGCTTGAGCTAAATGTTAGGTAGGCTTCTTTTTTTTGTTGAAATAGAATAGGTTTTGTTTTGTTACGGACCATCTTTTTTCGGTTCACTGCTGTCCTGTTTTCAGCACCTACTACTTTCTTCTTCAACTTTTTCTTGTTTCATGAACTTCTTTCTTAGCTTACTGTTTCTGTGCACTTCGTGTATAGATTCCACGTTCCCTCAACTCCATACTAAATGGTGCCTTCCTCCTTCCTCTCTTAGAACATCTTTGTCGTGGTTTAGGGAGGTTAAAACTCTCTTATATATAATATATATATATATATATATATATATATCTGTAAAGTTGCTGTTAATATCTTTCAGGTTCAAATCTTAGCACTAAATGTAATCTGGAAGAGAGAGACACTCTAATCAACTGCTTCATTCTTCTGGTAATTTGGGATCTATCAGTAGTAAGGCGGCTGAGCCTTCTGCTTTGCAGCCTGTTGGCAGGTCACTTGTAGAAAATGAACCTCGTAAATCAGGTAGAACAACTAAACCTGTTATGCGAATGGATTGTTGAATTCTTCCTTCCTTTTGCCATATATTCATCTGAAGGGAGGGAAATTGTCATGTATCAAAATATGCGACGTTATAATGTGGCACTGGTTTTGTGAGTAGGAGCTCCGGAAGCTGTTGTCACGCTCCTCCTTTACGAGCTCCGGAAAGGAATTGTTATGCGCTCTTGCCTGACTTCCGGGCACGACTGGTTTAAGAAGTCTGTAACCGACAGAGTTCACTACACTGATACGTGTACCAAAGTGTTTCCTTACTTCTGGCTCTGTAGTCTAAAGCACTGAAACTGTAGTTTGAAGCTACATCTAAATAAACCTCTTGTTGTGTTGAAAAGAACTACACAACATTATGGTAAAGATTGGTAATCAAATTAATGAATTTAACATTTATAAATTACACTATGAGAATCGATGAAGAGAAACACACGAACTATTAATTATTGACATTTAGGCAGCCCGCCCACTGAGGCGATGCGATTGGTGCGACGCCTTGCGAAATCGCACGGTTCATTTGCAGCACCGTAGGAATAGCACAGTGTTGGCTAACTCACCGTCCACTGAAGCGATGCGACGCCTGCCTTCATTCCTCCTCTTTGGTTGTCGCACCATAATGCTGCATGTTGCATTTTTCGTGCGACGAGGCGATTGTCACTAGCTTCTGTGCAGGTTGTCATAACGTCATTTTGATTTCATATGGATAAATATAACAATAATTAATAGGGAATTATTTAGGAGAATGCAAGAAATTTTTCCCTTTAAAGTGATGCCTGCTTGGGTGACAGCGTTGGGTAGACAACGTATAAAGTTGTTTTTCTCATATATTAGCGATAATTGGTATGAAACATGTACCATTAAGCAAAAAAAAACATTCCTAAAAGTTTCAAAACCCACAAATAACTAAAATAGACTGTAGTGTCGTACTTTCGGCACTACTAGAGGTACTGTAGCAGAAGCTTCAACTTCTGTACCCATAGGAGTAGACTAAGGATCAGGATAAGTAAACGCACAGCAAGGCTCCTAGTAATGTACTGATTCCATCGGTGACAGACCTTTCTTAAAACTAGCAGTGCCCGGAAGTCAAACACTTTCCGGTGTTTGGAAAAGGTGGCAGAGGCAAGGCATCATAAAAGACTTACGTCGGTCAGTTCCGGCTGCTGCGGTCTGGGCATTTTCGACCCATCCGAACCCAAGTGCAATAAAGACATCCGGCGGCGCCTGCCATTAGGCTCACTCCGAGATATAACAATTTCCCTCCCTTATGAATATATGAAAAACGGAAGGCATAACTCAACAACTCATTCGCATTACAGGTTTAGTTATTCTACCTGATCTACGCGGTTCATTTTGTACAGGTGAACTGCTAACGGGCTGCAAAGTAGAAGGCTCAGTCGCCTTGCTACTGAAAGATCCCAAATTACTAGAAGAATGTAGCAGCTGATTTGAATGTCTCTTCCAGATTACATTTAATGCTAAGATTTGAACATGAAAGATATTAACAGCAACTTTACCAACAATAACTCCCTTCAGCCACTTTTGACCATCTCCTAAATTCAGAGCAAGAACATGATCACCGACATCAAATTGAGTTACATACATAGGCTTAGACCTGGACACAGAGTATTTCGGATGAACTCTATCTCTAGAAGTAATAAATTTACGATTGTTCAGCGCAACAGAGGGAGCAATTTTTGTGACACTATGAGGAATGCAATGTGATTGAAATAACGCTTTTGCAAGACGTGATTTGATCGATTCGGAAGAAGAGAGCTTTTTCAACAGGTCTTTAATGACTCTTACCCCCCTCTCAGCTTGACCATTGCTTGCTGGAGAGTAGGGCGGAGGTGTGAGGTGCTCAATGCCCTTGGAAATTAGAAAATCTTCAAAGTATTGAGATGAAAAGTTAGAAGCATTGTCACGTACGAGCACAACACACAACCAGTTTCTGCTGAAAATCACTTTCAAAGCATCGACAGTATCTGATACACTCGTGGATGGTACAATTTCGCATTCTGTATATTTAGACAATGCATCTACAGCAATGAAAACAATTTTATTCTCGTAGAAAAAGTGATCAACATGAATACGTTCAAAAGGACGAGAAGGAGTGGGCCATTCTACATATTTAGACTTAGGTTTTGCTCGATTTAATTGGCATTGAGGGCAACTTTTTACAATGTCTTCAATTGTTTTGTCCATTCCGGGAAACCAAATAACAGATCTGGCCAACGACTTCATGCCACAAATGCCAGGATGTCCATCATGAAATTTTTCGAGAACTAAACTCCGTAATGACTAGGGAATTAAAACCCTTTCTTTATAAAGTATACAACCTTTCACGATGGTCATCTGAGGTAGCAGATTCTTAAATTCAGACAAATTGGGATTAGGTTTAGGAGGCATGCCAAACTTTATGTATTGTTTGAGTTGACATAGTTCACTATCCGCATCAGTGTGAATTTTTATATTTTCACACGTAACTGGAGTTTTCTCGAGAGAGTTCACTGCAAAGATCATTTCGTACGGTTCTAGTTCTGTTACTGTTGTGGGTAGAGGAAGCCTACTAAGACAATCGCTATTTACGTTACATTTGCCTTTCGAGTAGCTGAAAGTATAGTCAAATTGGCACAGTCTGAGAGCCCATCTTTGAAGACGAGCGGAACAATTGAGAGGTACACCCTTGTTATGTGCAAAAAGTTTACAAAGAGGTTTTTGATCGTTATGAATAATGAACTTAGCACCAAGAAGAAATTTCTTGATTTTTTCGACACCGAAAACAACACTAAGGCTTTCTCTTTCGATGTTAGAATAGTTTCGCTCTGCATTATTTAGAGATCAAGAGGCAAATTGAATAGGACACCAATCATGAGAAGAACCAACGCGTTGCATGAGTACGGCAGCAACCCCATGACCAGAACTATCCGTTTCAAGGAGAGTTTCATGGTTGGGATCAAACAATTTTAGAGGCTAATGCGAACGAAAGATCTCCTTGATTATTTGGACACTTTTATCCTGCTCTGGAGTCCACCGGAAAGGTACATCTTTCCTAAGTAGCGAATACAGAGGATGCATGACATGAGAAAAATTGGGTACAAAACGACTGTAGAAATTACACAATCCTATGGAAGCTTGCAACTGTTTGAGGTTTTCGGGAACAGGAGCATTGAGAATTGCGTCTACTTTCTCAGAATTAGGGTGTACACCTTTGTTATCAAAAACGTACCCTAGATAAGACACACGATCAGTTAGAAAGGCACATTTAGAAAGATTTAAGCGAATTCCAGCATTTTTGAGGACAGACAAAACTTTGTTAAGAACTTCCAAATGAGCATCATAGGAAGAGGTCAAAATGAGTAGATCATCCAGATACACAATGATGTTATCGATGCCAGAAAGAGTCCTGTTCATGAACGCTTGAAAAATACCAGGGCTTGCACGCAATCCATAAGGTAAATAATTCTACATAAATAGACCTTCCGAGGTGTTAATGGTCGTAAACTTTTTTGATTCTTCGTCCAACGGAATTTTCAGAAATGCATTTGACAAATCAATTTTGGAGAAAAACTTCGCGTCTCCGACTTGAGAAATTACATCATCAGTGACAGGTAGTACAGATTGAACTGGATTCAGAAAATTGTTAATACAGGCTGAAAAATCTCCACAGATTCTCACACTGCCGTCAGACTTTAGAACATTGACGGTAGGAGATGCCCATTGGCTGTCATCCGTTTTAGAAATTCTACCCATGCTCTGCAAGCGCTCCAGTTCGGTTTTGACAGAGTCTTTTAGTCTTACAGGAACAGGGCGTGCTTTACAAAATACAGGAACTGCATTAGGCAACACATCAAGATGAACGGTATCTTTAACGTTAGACTGTGAATCAGATGATGAGTACGAATCAAATTTTAAAGACAAGCTTCTCGGCAAACTATGGCAATCCGTTTTGTTTATAGTGCCGCATTTATCAGGAATGACAACATTTACGTTGAGTTTAGAACAAATATCTCGGCCAAGCAAGTTGATTCTATCATCTTCCACAATGAGAAACTTGTGATTAAAACTGACGTCTTTATACCTAATGATTATTGAAGATTGACCAAGCAAATTTACCGAGCCACCACTGTATCCGAGCACTTTGCTACACGTAGGACTTACAACAGCACCAACTGCAAGCGCATCTCTTTTACGTATAGTTGAGACTGCACTACCATTATCGAGCAAAAATTCTACAGGTTTACAATTCAAGTTGCATTTTAACATAGCTGGCTTTTTTGTAACGGGAATTACAGTGGTGTTTACTCTAAAAAATGAGAGTCATTCAAGTGATCATCAGAAAAATTATGTAGAGCATTACCGTCACCATTGTCGTTCCTAGAGTTTTGTAGAACAACTTCGTTCTTCCGCTGTGAGGCTCACGTGAACTCTTCATTGACCCATCTTCTTTTCCTACGTTGCAATGACAATCACTCCTTTCCGGCTGCACTATGTAAGTGCGAGCTGCGTCAGTTTCTCATCGTGTTGGTCCCCTTCGTGTAGGTTCCCTTCGTGTAGGCTCCGCCGGAGAAGGCCGTGCTGCCGTCGTAGATTTGCAAACTTTAGAAATGTGGCCTGTCTTCCCACATGTATTACACTTCAGCTTCAACGCATAGCAATTCTTTGCAAGGTGCGTTTGCTTAGCTCCGCAACGGATGCATGTGTAGTTCGGCTGTAATTTTTCTGTTTTGAAAAACGATGGAGATGAATCCTCACGAATATCTTGAGCATCGGAACTTAACTGTTCGATGAGTTTTGCATGTTCCACACATTCGTTGAAAGTTTTTCCGTCACACATCTGTAGAACTGCACTGAGAATTTGCGATGAACGAAGACCAGCAACGAAAGCATCTCTCAAGAGACGATCACGACAGCAATTATTGTAATTGCACGCAGACGCTAAGTCATTTAGTGTTTTTGCATAACTTTCTAAGGATTCAATAACACCTTGCATTTTATTTAGAAATGTAACAGATGCGCCTACAATGGATTTCTTGATTTCAAATTGCTGTATTAACTTTTCTTCTAGTTCATCATCCGTAGCATCAGAGAGTAACGTAGGTTTAATTCTTCGTTGTAGATCAGTAATGATGTTTACAGGCAAGGCTTTAACTAAAATACTAGCTTTCTTACTGCTATTGTTTCCCGCCTTCTGAAGAGTGTCTGCACACTGTACTTGTAGTCGCTGCAGAAACTCACACACTGTTTCCACTTCAACTTCGAATGGAGGACAGCTAACTGTAGAAAATGCCATCTTGGTTTCAGAGCACTTGTAAAGTTCAAATTCACTTTAGAGATTCGAAATCTTCGTCGCCAAATTGTAGTGTCGTACTTTCGGCACTACTAGAGGTATTGTAGCAGAAGCTTTAACTTCTGTACCCTTAGGAGTGGACTAAGGATCAGGATAAGTAAACGCACTGCAAGGCTCCTAGTAATGTACTGATTCCATCGGTGACAGACCTTAAAACTAGCAGTGCCCGGAAGTCAAACAAAGACTTTCCTGTGTTTGGAAAAGGTGGCAGAGGCAAGGCACCATAAAGGACTTACTTGGGGTCAGTTCCGGCCGCTGCGGTCTGGGCATTTTCGACCCATCCGAACCCAAGTGCAATAAAGACATCCGGCGGCGCCTGCCATGAGGCTCAATCCGAGATACAACATAGCCCTTAAATAGTCATCCTAAATGCCAATTGAAATGAGTAAAATTTTTTTATGCAATGCTGCTGGACATGAAACACAAAAATATGGCGCTGCTTGGCATCCATACCGCTTGTAGCTGGCACTGACCAACGACTTCGAGGCTTGAGCTTGTCTGGGAGTTGGACATCACGTACGAGCTTAACTTTTATGTGATGGCCTCCAAACCGGAAATGGACACAAGTGAAAAATTAATATGCCTTGTTCAGGAACGATCGGCGCTGTATGATTCAAGTGATGTGCTGTACAATGGCAGAAACTTCCAGGATATGTTATGCAAATGGGCATTACAGAGCAGAGCATTACGGTCACTAGAATTTGTATACATAAAATTTCCGGCCGTGCAGATCATCAGCAGTTGAGTGCTGCAAAGCAGGGCTCGAGTCGTTGCCCGATGCAAAATGTTTATTGGGTTCTCATGCGATACGAGTTGCTTCAGTGGGCGGTACTGATGCAACGCCTCGCATTCGACTTGATGAGCTGTTTTCGTGAGACGTCTCATCTATCGCATCGTGCACGTGCACTCTGGTCAACGTGCACTCTGGTCAGTAGCTGTCGTATGTGCGATAGGGAAGAAAAAAATACTCTATGGAATATAAACAGGATCGACAAGAATGACTCACGCTACCTGTTTATTTCCTTCATGTATAAGTAATTTACAGTCAATCAAAGACATAACTACCCAACTATGTTTCATAGTGACGAATACTAATTTCCGTTTAGGCTATCTAATAAACATGAATCAGGGTTGATTTACTCGAGATTAATGCTATATGTTAAAAAAATTATACACTGTATTCATTTTTTATTATATTTTTGTATACTCAAGTATAAATGCTATGAGAGGAATTATTCAACTCCTTTAGTTTCTATTTATAAATAAAAAATAAACAAAACTTACCTGAGCGACTACTTGACTATGCAAATTTGATGTTGATTGCCGGCTCTCTGCTTCATCATTAAGAAATTACGACATATCATAGCAAGATAGGGTCGGTCGCTGTACATCCTCTGTACCTGCTTCGATTTTTTTCAAATGCCTTACATTTTATTCGGCTTAAAAATACTGTGTCCTCAATGTATGAATTTTCTTTTTATTATATCAACTGTTAATGACGTCTCAGGGTCTCTGTTAATATAGTTTTGTAAGCTAATTCTTCTAAAATGATATATATATACGTTGAATTTTTGACGTTTCAGATGCACTCGTTTGCTAAAAAATTGGTCTCTGAGCTTAAGCACCAGCTTGCTTGCCGGTCACTCAATGTAGAAAGCGCAAGCAATAAACAGAAGTACAGTAGAACACTCCATGATGAAGTGCAACTGCAAACTGGGAGAGCTGTAGAGCGATGACGTTGAAAAGATGTGTAGTTCACTCCTAACTACGCGCTACAGATGCTTGCTTTACAAGAAGACGCGTCAACAACCGCACACCGTGGAAGTTCATGCAGCACTCGTGCAACCGACATGCATGCTTCAAATTTGAGCGAGTTGTGCGTGAGTTGCACGAAGAAACGCATAGTGTAGCCGCGCCTTAACGCTGTCGCCCAAGCATGCATCACTTTTAAGAGAAATATTTCTTGCATTCTCCTAAATAATTAGCAATCAATTATTGGTATATTCATCCATTTGAAACCAATATGACGTTATGACAACCTGCACAGAAGCTAGTGACCATCGCCTCGTCGTACGAAAAATGCAACATGCAGCATTTTGGTGCGACAGGCAAGTGAGGAGGATGAAGGCAGAAGTCGCATCGCCTCAGTGGGCGGTGAGCTAGCCAACACAGTGCTATTCCTACGGTGCTGCAAATGAACCGTGCGATTTCGCAAGGCGTCGCACCAATTGCATCGCCTCACGAAAACCGAGCTCATCAAGTCGCATGCGACGCGTTGCATCAGTACCGCCCACTGAAGCAACTCGTATCGCATGAGAACCCAACAAACATTTTGCACCGGGCAACAAGTCGAGTCCTGCTTTGCAGCGCTCAACTGCTGATGATCTGCGCCGCGGGAAATTTTATGTATACAAATTCTAGTGACCGTAATGCTCTGCTCTGTAATGCCCATTTGCATAACATATCCTGGAAGTTTCTGTCATTGTACAGCACATCACTTGAATCATACAGCACCGATCGTTCCTGAACAAGGCATACAATTTTTCACTTGTGTCCATTTCCGGTTGGGAGGCCATCAAGGAAAAGTTAAGCTCGTACTTGATATCCAACTGCCAGACGAGCTCAAGCCTCGAAGTCGTTGGTCAGTGCTAGCTGCAAGCGGTATGGATGCCAAGCAGCGCCATATTTTTGTGTTTCATGTCCCGCAGCATTGCATAGAAAAATCTTACTCATTTCAATTGGCATTTAGTTTGACTATTTAATGTCTATTTTAATTATTTGTGGGTTTTGAACTTTTAGGAATGTTTTTTTTTGCGTTATATGGTATATGTTTCATACCAATTATCGCTAATAAATGAGAAAAGCAACTTTATACATTGTCTTATCTTATTATTATATAAGAAAGTTTTAGCCTCCCTTAACCACGACAACGATGTTCCAAGAGAGAAAGGAGGAAGGCACCATTTAGTAAGAAGTTGAGGGAACGCGGAATCTATGCACAAGGTGCACAGAAACAGCAAGCAAAGAAAGAAGTTCATGAAACAAGAAAAAGTTGAAAAAGAAAGTAGTAGTAGCTGAAAAACAGGACAGCAGTGAATCGAAAAAAGATGGTCCGTAACAGAACAAAAACCTATTTTATTTCAACAAAAAGGGCGCCAACCCAGCTCTTAGCTGAAGCCTTCACATAGTCCCCCTGGGAGCGCTAATTCCCATAGATACAACAGTTGTATCTCCCTGAGGGGTTATACATCGTCTACCTAACGCTGTCGCCCAACCATGCATCACTTTTAAGAGAAAAATTTCTTGCATTCTCCTAAATAATTCCCTATTAATTGTTGTTGTATTCATCCATATAAAGCCAAAATGACGTTATGACAACCTGCACAGAAACTAGTGACCATCGCCTCGTCGTACGAAAAATGCAACATGCATCATTTTGGTGCGACGGACAAATGAGGAGGAATGAAGGCAGGAGTCGCATCGCCTCAGTGGGCGGTGAGCTAGCCAACACTGTGCTATTCCTACGGTGCTACAAATGAACCGTGCGATTTCGCAAGGCGTCGCACCAGTCGCATTGCATCGCCTCAGTGGGCGGGCTGCCTAATGCTACAACGTCGTTGTGTCAGTACAGCTGACCGCGTAAGTACTCCTAAGTTGACTTGGATACGCTCTGTGCTAAAGAGGATTCAGCTTATGGCGACTCTGAAGGATTGAGACGTGCTAAGTGCTCTTCAGCATAGAGCGAAGCAAAGTTGACTAAGAAGAGCATACGCTTTTAGGCGTATGGGTAAATAAGGGAGTTGAAGCATCTCCTCAACGAGTCGGAGTTAGGTGAGGGGCGATATGAGAATGGAAATCTAATACAAATTACATCGAACGTAAGGGGAATTACTACGAAATTGACACGTAGTATGTATATATAAAAATGAGGGTTAAATTCATTCACAACGTGCTGGAAAACAAGGGGTTTTCGGGGTTTTGAAAGGGTTTAAGCGGGCTGTACGGAATAATACCAGGCTCAAGCGAGGGAGGTGCCCGAAAGAGGTACACGTAACCATGGGAAGATGACGCGACGTGCACCATGCGCTCCAATCACAGTCTCGAAAGTTCGCGGGAGAAAAACGCGCACAAGGCCTTAACCAATGAGCAACAAATGAGTCAGAACAAGCAAGTGCTTAACCAATCGGAGCGTACGATACAGCAGGAGAACGAAGAATATTCACGAAGCTTCTAAAAGGAAGGAACCGGAGTGCATAAAAGGGGAGCGCAAGAAGAGCAGGGAGGTCTTTTTCTCTGAGTTACGCAACAAGAAGCACACGGATATTGCGTGTGTGAGGGCAGGACACGCCGGCAGCGTAGGTGCATCTACGGCCGAGCACGCAGCGTCGACGTTGGGGAGGAGGTGCCAGTGGAAGCATCGACGTCCGTGGTTCAATGTTGCCGACCGTCGTCAGAGCCGCAGCAAGAGCAGCATCAAAGTTCTAACTTGAGAGCTCTATACGAAGCCAGCATCAATCCAGCACCAGCTACGCGCCTTCACAGAAAACATGGACAACAAGAACGGCACGTCTGAACATAGGCGAATTGGAGTGGAAGAGACTGTGAGATAGTAGTGTTCTCCCACAGGCTGCTTTACGCTCCGGGCAGCACTCACGTCAACTTCGCACATTCTCAGTGTGCGTGTATGGCTCGTCACCACCACTAAGAATCACCACTATGCGTACTTCAACAGCTGCAACACATCACTGTGTGGAATAACTCTAGTGCGAACATTTATTATTGTATAGCTCTGCAATATACGTATTCTTTAATAATGGAATAAAATACCCTATGTGTCATTTTACACTTAAAAGTCACAGCCGTGTTAAACGACACATATTACACAATGAGTTAGACCAAATAACAGCACAGTTACTGCGATACTACCTTATGTCATAATGTATTGTTCGTAGGCCACAATGTATTGTTAACAATGCTAATCTCATCTAGTTTCTATTATAAATTGGTAGTTAATTCAAGCAATTACCAATTGCTTTATAATATCAATTAAGTAAAAAATATTCCAGTGCGGAAGCGTTTTAAAAGTTGCCTATTATGCATATTTACGCCAAACGAATTCGATTACTTTACTTAGAAAATTTTACTAAAAAATTTATGTGCTCATGTCAGTAATTTGTCACTTCTCTCTCGTTTAATACATCACTATTTTGGTCGAAAAGTGCCAAACAAAAAACCTGTATGCTCTCATTGGTGATTAAGCTTGACGCCAACACACCACGTAATATATGTAATGGATTTCATTACAATAATACTCCTTTTTCGTTCGCGTCAAAAAATTGTGTACAGCCTCTGTACACACCCCTTTCTCAATCATATATGACATACAAGTATAATGCTTCATCAATACTAAATTCTTTTCAGTTGCGCTGGCGATAATGAGTTAGTTTTTAAATAAATATGAATGCTTGAGGCCACACTATTTTAGGGAACCATTTTGAAAAACTGGAAACTTTTTTTCTATTGGACGTACGTCTGTGAAAATTTGCAGATTACTAGATCTCCAAATTTGTAACAACTTATCCTAAACAAAAATTTTTCATTAGGGCATAGAAAATTAATTATTCCTTATAATAAAAAAAATATATATATTGTTAATTATAGCTCCGAAGTTTACAAAGCTAGAGCAATGCGGTTTGTTGCATTTGAAATTAAAATGTGTGCTCTACCAAAATTACTAGGGATTTTTTTGATTCATTTCATTTCGAATTCATATGAATTTTTTTGTAAGAGTCAGGGTAAAAGTTATAATTTTGGTGTGAAAAAGTCTACGGAAAGCTTTACATGAACAATTTGGAAAAACCGCTAGTAATTTTGGTTGAGCACACATTTCACTTTCAAATGCAACAAACCGCATTGCTCTTGCTTTGTAAACTTCGGAGTTATAATGAAAAACGTCTTGAAAACTTGTTGTATACAAGATATTTTAACATTGAAAAAGCTTCTTCTCCTACAGTTTTCAAGCTCCAGTGATGATTTTGGTATCATTGGATGCAAAAAAACAAGGGCTTTCCAAAAAATTGAAAAGTTTTTTCGAAATTCATGTTGTTCTAAAATCATGGCGTCATAAATTTGAATTTTTTCGAAAAAACAATTTCTTTTTTGTCTTTTTCATTCATTTTTTTATGGAAATTTGAGGAAATGCATTTGGTTTTTTGGAATTTACACGTTATTCTGCATCCAATGATACCAAAATCATTACTGTAGCTTAAAAACTGTCAGAGAAAAAGCATTTAGAAAACCCCTACAAAAATGTTGTTTTCTATGATTTCCCATTTTCTTTTCAAGAAAATCGCATTTTGTCATAAATTATAAATGATTCTAAATTGCATTTCAAATCAGTGTGCCAAATTTCATTGCTCTAAATTCAATAAAAAAAAAAATTCGAGAGGGGGACGCTTACCTTGAGGAATATGAATGATGATATATAAAAAAAGGGATAAAAAAAATTTGAAATTGGAGGAAATTTTTTTTATTTTTTTGGAATGTCCACGTTATTCTGCATCCAATACCACAATCATTACTGTAGCTCAAAAACTGTCAGAGAATAAGCATTTAGAAAACCACCCCAAAAATGTCGTTTTCTATGATTTCCAATTTTCTTTTAAAGAAAATCGTTTTTTTCCATAGATGGTAAAGGATTTTAAATTGCATTTCCTATCAGTGTACCAAATTTTATTGCTCTAGGTTCAAAAATGAAAAAAAAGGTCCGTAGGGGGGATGCTCTTCCCCTCTCGGGGGGGGGCGCTAGCTCTGGGATACGTTCCTGATATTTCTACAGACATTCGGGGACATATCTCAAACTCCTATGAAGCAATAAAAAAACAATCGGGAAAATCTAATTTTTGACTGCAAATGCTCCAAAATAGTTCCCATAATGCTACAAAGTTCGTTAATTTTTTCTGTCTTTACGAAACAACTAAAATATATTAGACGAAATTTACTGTCATTTTCAAAACTTCCTAAATAATTAATAAAAGTTATATTATTAATTAAAGACAATTCCAGGTAGTGAAATTTATTTGAAAATGTGATACATTATTTCATCATTTATTTATCTTGTCATTATTCATTTATTCCTATTTATCCTAACTTTCTTTGTTTATTATTAACTCAGTTACGATTGCTTTATTATTGAGCCAACCTGTAAACAAATACATCTAAAAAACATATGAAAGAAAATTGTTTTTTTAAGCATTACTGCATACTATGAGAATTAATGAATTTTAGAATTTGGTACATTTCTAGACACATTCAATGATAAATTTCCTTTTCTTTTTACTCATTTTTAATTTTCCCTATCTTTTCCCTTCGCCTGTAGACGCACGAATTCAAAACTATCTGGTAATTTAACTCCTTTCATATTGCATATAAGCTCGCACTGCGTAAGGCTACATATTTCCAAATCACGACTGGCACTGTTTTCTAAGCAAGGCATAACCTAAATGCGTTGCGACATCTGGTAACTCATTATAGTTAGACGATACAGCGACTTTTGGCAATGAGGGAAACTCTGGACCAGTGCACATGACGCACCCTACACGCACACGGACGCAGCAACACACGTATATGAAAATGTGCGAGGATGACGTGGGTGCAACCGGGATTTTTTCCGCTTCATCTCCTATTTCTTCCCTTGGGGTTTACCAAGAATAGGAATCTGTATTCTATACGCATCATTCTTTTCATCCTTGTGTCGTTCTGGCCATCTTACGCTAATTGTAATGGAGACTCAATACATTACTAACGGTAGGGAGTTGGGAAATGAGGGCGATGAGTTACGTAAATATGTGCTTCAGTATAAGGAGAAACAGAAACAGTCAGAGGAGAGGGAGAGAGAACAGAGAAAGCAGGAGGAGGATCTCCAGAGAGCAGCGAGAGCCCACGGGCGAGAGATGAATAGGATGGAGACAGAAGTAGAGACGGCGTGGATTAATGCCAGAGACGAAGCAGCAGCTAGCCGTAATCAGCAGAGTGGAGCTGGTTTGTTTTCACCAGAACGGAACCTAATGTTGTTTGCATACAACGACGGTGAAGACGTGGCAGTATATCTACAGACCTTCGAGAGAGTGAGGAATGCTAATTGCTGGTCTCAATCGGTTGCGATTTCAGCACTTCAGAATGTGGCTTCGTAAATTCATGAGTAGGCATCTTCATTAACTCAATTCCGTCTGGTGAAGACTATGACAGTGTGAAAGTGAAGATAATTAGCGCTTACGGTCTTTCAGTATACGATTACGAAAGCAAATTCCGTTCTGCAAAACAGGGTTCAGAGCCTTTTTGTCAGTATACGTTAAGAGTTCTCCAATATTTGGAAAAAATTTTGAGTTGGCGGGTGTTGAGAGGTCTTATGATTTAGTCGTGAAGCTGATGATTAAGGATCAGCTAGTGTCAGCCGCTGATAAGAATTTGTCTGAATACCTTCGAGAGAACGATTTATTTCAGGTGCCTATGGAGAAATTCTTCAAATTAGCTGATAACTTCCAAGCGATTCATGGCAGGAATGATGAAAAAAATATGAATAGGTAAATTTCCGTCTGAGTTCGTGTCTCCTAAAGTAATTATTTGTTACAATTATTGTGTCAAGGCACGTTGATGTACGGTGAAAAATAGTAATTTTGTTAGATGTGTGATTCAAAGTAGCGATGTAAAAAGTAAAAATTTCGTGAAATATTACCGCTGCAACCAGTTTGGCCACTTAGCTAAAAACTACAGAACTCAGTTACGATACGCACTCGGCTCGGCCGTATGACGTTACGATTGAGGGCTTTAAACTTCGACAGTCGAAGAAGGGAAGGGAAAAAAAGAGAGAAAAAAGCACAGCACGAGAGGGGACAGCAAAGGTGGAACTAGAAACAGCAGTGTTCGCACAGTGCACCACGAGTGTACCTTAATTTAATCGGCATGGATAATAGCGACAAAATTTGAAAGATTTACACATATTTTTATTTAACGTGGGACACGCGAGTAAAAGCACACAAAAATATAAACGAAATGATCAAAAGGAGCACGAGTGCAATAATGAAAAGTACACATGACATTCCTGACATGAAAATTCAATGCGACATGGTATTCAAAGAAAAAGAGTGTAATGCTCACCGAGAATCAAGATTATCAATTACTAAGCGGGAGTATATGATTAACGGTTGCACAAAATTTAGGGCAAATTCTAAATAACATGAGATCTCGAAGTAATGAGGATAACGACGCATGACAGAGTAACCTCCTTGCTCACCACAAGGTGCTAAGATGTGGAACACTATGTGCCACGCACAACGTGAAACTCTCAACATCACTATAAACAAAACAAATCACTTCGCATAGCGCGCCATTTCACAACACTTTTCATTGTGCTTCTTGTTTCCAACTTGCACTTTTGTAATCACTCTATTGAATCCTCAATACCACAATATCACCCTAGCTCTTCTGTGATGCGTCGTTTGCGTTAGTCGAACTCCACTTCCACTTAGGGCTTGAAGAATGTGCGAATGTACGGCTGATCAGGCCTGCCTTCCGCTGTTCCTTCGCTTTCGTGGGGGGTGGTGCTCACCGTTGGCTTCCACACACTCAGAGTTCTCAATCTTGAGTACCGTTCGCTGAGTACCGGAGCATCTCGTCCGCTGCAGAACTCGCAGAGCCTGGCTCTGTTGCAGACTTTGAAACTGTGAGATTCGAATTGTCACGCTGGAGTTTATTGCGAGCTTGGAGTTGACGTAGAGTTCTTAAATGCTTTCGCTGTAGTTGTTGCCTCGTTGCACTTGACGATTATCGCTGCGAAGCTGATGTGCTTCGAGCGGGTTTCTGCTGCAAGTCAATACTTCAACAACTGCTGGTTCGACTTAATCTTCTCGAAGTTTCGATGTTGTTCACCTCACTCAAATATCGAATTTTTGGTGCTCTTGTGCACTGCACACCGGCGAAAGTTGGCGTGCTCCGCTTTCGTGCACTCCCACTGTGCACTTCTTGTTGCGAAAACCCAGCGAAAAGACCTCTCGATCCTTCCTGTGTCCTGCTTTTATGCGTTCCACTTCGTTCCTTCCCGAAAGTTCTCAAATGTTCTTTGTTACAATGACAGCATTTTAAACCTGATTGGAGGAATTCTCGCTTGTCCTGACGTCTTGAATTCTAATTGGTGCGTATCGTGCGTCGCGCAGACACCCACGCTATTCCAGGTCCATGAATGGCTGAGACGGAGCCCTCACTTTGGGTTACGCCTCCTGGTAGATTTTCGAACACTTTCTCGCGTTTTGAGGCTGCTTCGATGCGTGTGTGTATGTGTATGCGTTTGTGTTCTTGGCCTGTGTCGCAAGCCTGTGTTGTGTTTGTGTGTGTGGGCCCGAGGGATGCCTGAGCCAGCAGGCTGGTGACATTGATGAATAGCAAGCCTCTTGAGCTCGCGGAATATGAGACGGAAACTGAGCTAACCCTATACGACAAATTTTCTCCTCTTTCAAGCTGTTCAACGGTCAAGATACTTGATCTACCAAACATTCCAACATCCCTCCGCGTTGCTCTGTTCACGTCATCTAACCCAACAATATATCACCCAGCGAAACGAAATAAAAGTACATTACCTAGCAAGACGAAATAAATGTTTCGTTACAACTCAGAAATTTTCCAATTCTGATCAGAAAGCCGAGTCGGAACCCGTAATCATTAACTCTGTCGTTAAACTAAAATCCAGTTAGTCTTCGATAAAAATTTGCCCATTATTTTTGGTTTGTGTAATGATAAGGAGGTTAAAATCTTGCGCGATATCGAACCAACCACAGTTTTGGCAAGATATTCATCGGTTACTGTTCCGCAGTTAACGGGTGGCAAGACATCCCTGAGATATGCGGATAATTGCAAGATTATAGTACCTATTGCGCGTGAGATGATAGATTGCGAATTCTTTAAGCATGAAGTTGAAGCAGCTTGTATGGCAGACTTGCATTTCGATGTTCTTTTAGATAATTTTCCTGGAACTATTTGTACATGTAAATTAGGTGAGGCCTGCGACAATGCTTTTGCTGTGCAAACTAGGAGTGAACCTGCTAATCAACGTAAGCACAAAGTGTATTACAATAAAAGATCCTTGGAAGTTTGAAATGGGAGAAAAAGTTCTGTTGTTTCCAACCGTTTCTCGTAAGTTTCTTTCTGTGGGAGAGGGCCTTTGCCAAGTTAGATTTGACGGAAGCCCTTTTACACATGCTTTTGTCAGAAAATTAGTCTAAGTAAACTTCGTCTGTGTTTGACTTCGGTCAATAGGAATTTAATGTTGTTCAATTGGTTTTAAATTTACTTGTTGTTTGTGTAACCGTGTTATAAATGAGGTGATGACCGATTGTCGTTCTTTTGTTAAGATTTTATTGATGAATTGTTGGACTTTAGTTATAATTTTAAGGATCCTTCGTGCCAATTAAATATAGTTCTTGTGAGCTTGAGAAATGCAGGATTAATTGTGAACTTGAAGAAATGTATATCTGCTTGTGATAGAGTAAAATTCTTAGGTGATCTACTCGAGGCAATAAAATTTTCGTCGTTTCAGAAAAGATAAACTCCATAAGGAGTTTTCCTAGCTCAATTATTAAACGAGACAGAGGTTCATTTTAAATTTAACGAATTTCTATTGTGTGTTCCAAATAACACCTTCTACATCGATATGTCAAGGTCAAGGAAAACTCTCAGGCGGACGTGTTGTCGTGATATTGTTGAAGGCCCCCTCACACGCGCAAATATATCTGGAGACATATCTGAACTGGTGCTGAATTCGTGAGTTTGTACGCTCATTTCGGGTTGGCACAGACTGTATGAAGGCCCGTCCACACTATCAAACTTTTTGTCAATCACGAACACACCAAAACGCGAACACAAACACGAACATTTCCGAATCGTGTCCAGACGTCCAGACTAGTGTTCGTCGGTGTGAAGTTGTTCGCGAACAATATGTAAACAAACAAGACTGCTTCCCAAGTAAGTTTTAGATAATTGATGCATATAATTGGTAAATTTAATTTATTTAGAGTTATTGACCATAATTTATCTGTGTGGGCATGTGTGAACAGAAAATATTAAGAATCACTAATATATTATGCGAACATTTCGATTACTATCAGTGTCACAGATGGGATCAGCTGATATAGTTCAACCTTTTTCGATGCTCTACATCAAGTTAAATTTCTTAGACTTGAGCTTAAAACTTAAAAATATGTTCCTATTCTGTCTAAAGAATGTTTTTTTTTACTTTTTCGTGACCTATGTGTTCTAAAAGAGGTGAAAAATGCTCATATTTTTACTTTTGTCAAAAAATATTCCTACAATATTCGAAATGATTTGCGAAAGCTATTTCATTTTTTTCTGTTTAATAAGCCCAACAATTTGTTTTAAAAATTTTAAATTTAACTTATGCATTTTATTTGTGACTTAAACTACATGCAGTCTCCATATTTTTTGTGCGCATTTTT
>JACJUY010011171.1:6299-26398 GCA_014220935.1 Platorchestia sp. MABIK
CCGGTATCACTAGAGTTTAACACCTGAGACTGTGAAATTTGATTTTTAAGTTCTACAATTAACTCAATCACCTGAACCTCGTACTCTGTCCTACCAGCTAGTTCCTCCTCAGAAACCTCATCAATTTCAATAGGAATAGTAGAGGACAATAGTCTAAAGGACTGCAGCAGTCCACTCAACTGAGGGATAGCTTCAACGATAAAGGCAGTCTCACAGCTAGGTGAAAGTGTTTTTTTTTTTCGAAGAGCGGTAATGCTACATTTTATGCCCCGCAACTTAATGCTTAAGGCTAGGGCAGTATATTTTTCAGTTTCCATAATCAAATCAAATTTCAATGCTTATCAGGAAAAGGAAAGTTAACAATCACTTATACACTCTTGAGTGGACAAGTTACATCCCTTCAAAATTCATAGAAAAATACATTAATGAATAGAAATACACAAACAGCACTTTTTTCCCCCACCAATTTTTAGTTTTACATCATTGCAATTTTTCAAAGTTTACACATTTGAAGTTTTTTTTTAAGGAATAGTTACCTCTATATTTTAAGTGAACCTAATAAAGGTTAGACGAGATTCAACAGAGGCCAGAACCTATAAGAAGTGTAAGGTTCTAGAGCAACACAAACAAAAAATGGACCTCGAATAACAACTCAACACCGGTTACACTCGTTTTATATCTAAATGAGACTGAGACCGGCCCTAGCTACACCAGACAGCGGCTTCAAGCAGCAAAAAAATTTGTTTTTTAAATTTATCACCAAAATTTTGAAGAAAAAGAGATAAGGAAAAATTTAAGATGAGGACAGATAGATTCCAGGATTTAACCTATCGAATTCTAGCCAAGCTCTACCAGCACTAGCTGACGCTGAGATCAACCGGCTGAGTTGCCTTTTAGGCAAAACTGCGCCAAAGCAAAACTGCTTTAAAAAATATTGTTCATAATAATTTTCAAATGAAATTTGTGTGCTTTCTACCCGATCCAGTGGACAATATCCCAGAATTTAACGGGACCTACTGCACACAAATTGCCTGGCACCCATCTGGGCCGGTAACACTGAAACAATGATAATTAAAGACAAGCGGAACATGACCAGCTGAGGGGCTCACCTGAAGATTTCGAAAATTATGTTCAGGCGAACAATCTTCAATGAAGCCGGCTGTCCAGGACGCAACTGTCCCAGGTAGCGAGGGCGGTTAGCTGGAGTACAGCGGAGCACATTAGTAGATGCTCCCGCGCTCACAGCTCCGTTCAATCTGACGTGTCAACCTCTGGCAGGCACGCACGTTAGCTTGTCCGAATCCGTTGCTATGGCTTGGGACTCGTAACAAGAAGAGCAGACGAATATCTTAGTGTTTGCATATACGTTTGTCGCCGAAGATGTGAGAAACCCCAGCCATTGCTCCGCTTAGTCGTAAATTACCAGCGTTATTAAATTTTAGGCTGATTAAGTGGCTCACAGCCCAAGAACTTTATTGCGGAAGGCCTTTAAATCTGCCTTACAAAGTCCGCAAGGGACCTCAGCGTTCGAGCAACGGCTAGAATTTCGACAGAGTATAAAATACGGGCTTAGAGAGTGAAGGACAATCAGCTAACAATTTTTTTTCGTGGAAGCACAAAAAATATATGCAAAGATTGGTCCTAATGCGTTCCCCATAGCAATACCCTCAATTTGCTTGTAAAATTTCCCCGCAAACATAAAAAATGAATTTAGAACAGAGAGCTCAAGCAACGTCTCGATAATACTGGGTACTAAAGTTTTAAATAAAATCATTTTAAGAAATCTAAACTTCAATTTTATTGTTTTTCTTCTCGAAATATTACCGCTAAGATTACTCAAGCGCAAACTGTACACGTGAAAATCAATTATTTTCTAGAGCCATGAAAAGTTTTGGAGTCGAGCGACTCGGAGCTTCAGAAGTTGTCAAAAGAGGCGGATCGGAAGAGGCGGAATTAATGTGAAGTTGCTGAAAAACTGGTATAGTTTGTAATTTTGTATATTCAGTGACGGTGACGACGTCACACCGCAGCCCGGAGTTCTGTTGGAGTGAAGTTGCCTATTCGAGGTTCGTGTGTATAATTTTCTTTAACGTATAGATAGTCTGCGTGATTCGGTAGCGAGGTTACACTCAAGAGTAACACAATCGATTTTGTGAAAGTCATGAGTAACTTTGTCTTTTTTTTGTTGTTGTTTTGTTTCCTACCATTATGGTTAGCCCCAAAAGGGGTAAGCAAAGGCAGGGGCTTCTGCTGCCTCGTATCACAAACCTCCTCTCAAAGCTCTTCGCTCAGACATTGAATACCTAAAGCAGCCTTCTTTGTTATCAGCCTCATTTCAACAACATGAAAATACTTTTGCATCTCCTGACAATGTTGATGAAGGTGTTTCAAGTGAGAGCAATTAAAAAAATACTGACCAACCTCTATTTCAACTAAATTCATCTAACCAGAATTCACCCGAACATGAAATGGAACCTGCTCGGCTAGCCAAGCGTCCTAGAAACCTGTCTCAGTCTCCTGCAATATCTACCTCATCACTTAATTCTGACCCAAATTTTGCGGGCTTTCAAACTTGCCAGCTAGAGGAAAACATCCCTGCAGTGGTCTCTAACTTAAACAATTCTATTGACAGTTAGCCTTCATATCAGCTACCACAACCAACCCATAGCCCATCCAGCAGTGCCATTCAGCCAGTTATTCTGATAGAACCAATCAATGAAAACAATAATCCTAGTAAATTCTTATCCAATGAATTTCAACTCTCTAAACTCCTTGCTTCCTCTTCCTTTGCTAGCACAGGAATTTCTTTAATTCACAAGAGCTTCAAACATAATATTCTAGTTCAGACTCTGACAAACTTGGCAATTTCTAAAGTAGCTTCTATGCCCAAAATAACTCAGTTGGGCCTTTGGCTGATTCACTGTCATCAGCCTGCCAATCAGACCCAAACCATTGGAGTAATAGGCCCATTTGGAACAGAAACTTCTGACTCGGAAATAGAAGAAGCTCTCGAAGAGGCAGGATACTCAAACCTCAAAGTATCTCAAACCCTAAAACCAAAAAATCAAGGCCCAACAACAATGATCAAACTAACTTTTTTCAATCTAAGCAGGGTGTAATTTCAGAATTGAAGGGAACAAATTAAAAAAAGTTCCAAAAATTTGTTGATCACACGTGAAAATAGTTCACTTTTTCCAAATCTCTATTTAGTTTTGAAAACTTCAAAATCTGTTCATGAAGAGTAGTTTGATTAATTAAAAACCTTAGACATTATTGAAATGTCTATATTTGTTAGGTTATTGCCATTGTATAATTTATAAGGCTATCTAATACCGAGCAAATGATTGTAAATTCCTTGAACTTTCCAATGATTGAATTCATTCAGCTGAGGTTTGAAGTAATATAAGCAAGTTACAGAAACAAAAATTACTATTTTGCATCCATATTGTTGATATTATTTCATTATTACCAAGTTTGGCAATACCAAATTACAAACCTTTGTAGGAAGCCTAATTTTATCAAAAATGTTTTCAACCTCCTTGCACTTGGTTAAATTATTGAGCTTATCTAATTTAATCTTAAAATTAAATTGCACAATATGCAAAACTACTATGAATTTGATATTTTGAACCTTCCTCCTGCAATAGTAATCAATCATTTGAGTCTATGAGCTTCACCATAGTGTTCTGGAAATTAAAAACATCTTAGAACTAAGTGAGACCAGCAAAGCACTGATTATGAATGAATCTCTATGCTAAGTCTCTGAGGACTCGTACTTGCGCTTTTCCTGCACTGTCCAACTTTGTCTTTTTTGGGAATCCAGATAAATTGTTCAAAAGTTTTCAGCTGTCTCTCATTGTTAGGGAAAGCTCAGCAAAACTTGGAATTATTTGAATTTATTGCAAAAAAATTGATATAATGTTATTGACATATAAGCTGTTCATTACAAAAGCTTGTTGAGTCCGAAAAGACAAAAATTAACCTTTTTATAAATCCCAACTCTGGTGCACAGTTGATCTTCTTGCAGCAAAATAAAACTATGTCGAAAGTATGGAAAAAATTATATCTCTATAATTCAGCTCTCAGGATGAAGCGCTGTTTCAATTTTACTCAAACTACTACGACTGACAATAATTAGTTAGTAGCGTGTATTCCAAACAGGCCATTTACGAGATAATATTTCATTCAAATCCTTTTGGAATATTTTACAGAAATTGAAAGGACTAGCAAGCAAATTCTCATCTGTACTGCGTAAGTTACCGGTAAAATAAACAGTTTTTAAAACTTATTTTCATTTTGGTCCTCAGATTGTTAGGCAATACACCAGCACGTGTATTTACTTATATACTGTCAATCTTTCAATTAGTTACCCAACTGCTGCATCACATTTTGCAGAATATCCCTTCAAAACATTGGTTATTTGTGAATAAAAGAGGTATAAAACTACAATTGACAAAATCACCAAATCAGAATAGAAGGAACGCTCTAGCACATCCGTACCTTTCAACCTTCAATAGTTTACTGACACGATTAAAAAATTAGTGCCAGCGGAATGACTAGATGGGTTGGTCACTTGAATGTCAAAGCACTGGCTGCAATTGTAAATGGAACACTCAACGTCTCTTCAAATTGCAAAACATGTTTTTAAGTCATTAATTGCATCACTTTTAATTTTTCTTCTCGGGCCTTGAACAACAAAAAACCCAGTAATGTAGGGAAATATTTTGTACAACATTTAAAATTGAATTTTGAAATTTTCTGTTATCGTAACTTACTAATATCAAATAAGGAAATGTATCAACTGGCTTTAATGAACATGAGTATGTCATGTTAAATATTTTGTTTTACAATGTTAGTGATTCGTAATTTTACGATATATGAAATCATATGAGATCAATCAAGGACATTTTATGTTAAGAAAGTTTTGAAGCCTAATATGTTGTAATGCATCTCACGTATCAAATTTTTAGAAAATGAATGTTGATTCTGTTATTCTTTCTTATCCCATCTAACTTTATCAAGAAATATCCAGTAAAAACTTTGGTAGAGTCATTTTATTGGATATTGAATAACTACTGAATACACAATGAATGACATATATCAATGTTAAAACTATCTGTGGAATGAATTATATTGATTTATATAGATGTTCGTTTTGTGAACTTCATACTCAAAAACCGTTCATTGCATTTTATTCACAAACGTGAACAAAGAAAGAAAATCATTCCTATATACTTATTCAAGACACCCACTGTCACTTAGGATCTTACGCTTTGCTCACATTACATTTTTTAGCACTAATGCCTAAAATGTAATTTCAAGTCACCAAATAGGTGGCAGAAATTAGTTTTCTTTAACTTCATGACACCATCATTATAAACAAAAAATAAAACGTTTCATACAACTCATTTTAAGATAAACCAAAATAATACACGAATATATACTTCCTCTAAATGAAATACAGAATTTACGATATAACTATTTCGCAGCATGTTTTACACTACCTTGCATACAGCTTGCCAGGTAGCTGCGACACAGGAGTAACTTTCCGAAGTCACTCTTTGGAGTGGCTTCGGAGCCTAAGTTCATTTCTGAGGAACGAGTCAAATTTGTGCCCAAAACATGACCGAAGAGCGATTCAATCTTGTAGGAATAACATAGATTTATTCTTTCACGTCTCGTTCACAGGGAATAATAATGATTTAATATTATTCTGAAAGGTTTTTTGACCAAAAGGCTTACATTTTTGTGAAGATGAAAGTGTTTTCTTTCTAATAGATTAATTTAAAGACCATTTAAAACAGATATATGGTGTAAAATTATCTTTTAATACAACAAGTGACATTCAATCGGAACTTGCGTTCCTTTAGCTGCAGCCAGCAGCCCCGCTGCACTGCAATCGCTCTTCCAGGGCTGCCACACCTTGGGAATTTTCCCCAGATCTTGGGAATTTGGACATTGTCTAGGGATTTGGGTAATTCGAAACAAAAAGGCTAAGAATTTAGGGAATTTGGGATGTTTATACAATATACTGTGTGTGAAAACGAAAATTGCTTAAATTAGTATTTGCTTCTAGCATACAGGTAGAGTACCAATTGAAATTAACACAATTCGATGTGGAAATCATTCAAATTATCAGTACAAGGGGCCTAAGTCAGCTTTGCGAATGCATCATGGTAGAATAATACACGTTTGTACGGGATCCGAATGAAGCGCGCAGTGGCGCAATTAAAGCGCCTCATGGAGCGCCTGGCTCAGTCACTCATTTATTACTGCTGAGGTGCTAAATGTGGTACTAGCGCTATCGGTAGCGGTGTTACTCTGTCCTTATTGCATTATCAGCCTGTAGTTAAACACCATGGAACCACCTAAAAAAGTAGTACTGTCAAACATTTTCCGAATTCAAAGACTGGCTACAGAAAGATAAAGATAGAAACTGCGTCGGGCGTAAATGTTGCAATTTCATGTTCGAAAGTGCGAGCAAGTCTACCTTACAAAAACACAAGTAATCCGAAAAGCATAAGAAAACTTATGAACTTACCAAATCTAAAGTTGAACAGCGCACGATTTTTCAAACAGAAAGCACCTAACGATGATGACCAAGTGGCACATCCCCTCGCTTATTGATGAAGCTCAACTACATAGGATAGACGACGAGTGGAGAAGTTTTCACCTAATTGCAGCTGACCTATGGGTAAGGAATGCACAATTCCCCAGTATTGGAAATCATTAGGTGAATTGAAAGATGGCTTGGGCGACCCTAAATTTGGTATCCTTTCATATTTTATGACTTGTCTCACTTGCTTATGCTTTCGTCTGCATCTGTTGAAAAAATATTTCCTCAACTTAGCTGTATAAAAAAAAATTAACAATTCATTTAAATCAGAAACTGCCAAAGACCGCTTCCTTGCCAAGCAATGATTGGCAAGAACTAATGCAAAGTGTGCTACGTGGGATCCAGTAAAAAGTTTAGAAACTGAACAAGAATTAAGTGGAGCTGCCCATCAAAACAAACATCGGCATCTTAGGATGCTTCATTTCCAATCAAGCCTGATACATATGATCTTAATCATTGGTTTTTCAAATGTCTTATAACTAACACTATATATAGGACACCATGATGGTTCCCTCGTGAAGCCGGTACCCATTTCCGACACCTGGGTTGAGTGGGGTATTGTGCTTGAGCTACGAACCCTCGTCTCCAACATGCAAGGCCGATCTTTTAACCACTGTACCACTGCGAGCACACCAACACCGATTGAAACGACTGAAAGATACCAACACCAATTGAAACGACAGAAAGAATCAAAGTCTCTTGGCTTTCATGCTGACATTAATGACAAAAATGAAGAATAAACCTAAAAATGTATAAAAGTTAAGCATAAATTTCATATTTATTACCTATAATAATATCTGGGGAATTTGTTTACGATCTGGGAATATTTCAGGGGTCAGTCTGGGGATTTTGGAAAAAGTTGACTGGCAGCCCTGCGCTCTTCAGTTTGTAAACACATGTAGCTTGAGGAGGTTAGTGACGCTCCTGTTGCTCCACCCAGTCTGAGTTCATTATTCATCTTGAAAACGGAAAGATGCGTATATTAACCGTTATTTTGATTAGTTGTATGATAAAACCTGTTAAACTCTAGTTTTACATTACATAGGCTCTGGTGCTAATTTTGATTTTTAGGTACTTAGAAATAGTTCACAAAAATTTGCTAGACTGCTACATCTAGTTCCAATTTGCCATTGTGTCCCGGCATAAAAAAGTTCCGTGAAATTGTTCCCTGAATCTAAGTCTCTCCCTGAGTACATCTACCTCAACTATCAAAGATTTAATGTTAACCCCTCTATTGGAAGACCATGGCAATGCTCTCAGTGCCAGAGATTTGGACACAACGCCCAACAGTGCAGAAACTCTCCACGGTGTGTAGCAGGTTCTGGATCCCATCTGGTAAAAGACTGCCTTAGAAATTCTGTTCCAAAGTGCACAAACTGTAATGGCTCCCATACAGCAAATTATGGAGGCTGCCCCTTTGTTAAACAAGCAAAGTCAGTAAAAAAAGTTTGAGTTAAGCACAAACTTTCTTACTGAGATGCCCTGGCAAAAGTGAAAGAAAGCTCACCACAGTCAGAAACTGGTAATTCACAATCCATCCAATCTACAAACTTAATGATAACAATTCCAAATCATCTATCAAACATGATTCATCAAACCCACAAGCAAACTTGCTCCACAGTGTCCACACAAACTGACAATGACTCTCTCTCTTCCAGTGACTTGCAGACAACCTTATCTCAGCTAGTCTCACTGCTATCCAAAGTCCTACTCTTCTGTCAACCACAGGAACCAACCTCTAATTCAGAACAACTGAATTATATTGCAAATGCAGTCATCAATACAGTGACTCCTCATCTTTCCAAAAATATATAACAAGAACCCTCCACCAGCTCTGCTCACCATAGCCGTGTGTGTATAGGACCTGACTCCGTGCGGGGAGACCCGGGTTCGAGTCTCGGCGCTGGTGGCGATTTTCTCTGTTGGGTCTAGGAGAAAAATTCTAAGCACAAGACCCCACTCTCCCCAGATGTCTGAAATGGGTACCGGTCTTGACCGGGGGAAAGCGTCATGGCGTCCTGGTGTTAGTCATAAGGCATTTGAAAAACCAATGTAAAAGGTGATATGTATCATGCTTCAATTGGAAATAAAGCATCCGTAGATGCCGATGTTTTATTTTTTTTATTTTTTATCTGAGCTAAATCACTTGACAGAACACGTTTCATACTCAAATATCTCTGCTCTACAAGTAGCTAATGAAAAAGCCACAACAGATCCAGTAAAAACATCTCTGAAACAGGATCCTAATTATCCAACAAAATATCCACACAAAAAGAACTGAAAATTCTTCAATGGAATTATCATAGCGTGCGCAACATGCTTTCTCTTCTTAAGCTATATCTCTACTCTACTCATCCTCATGTTGTGTGCCTCTGTGAAACATGGCAGTGTGCTGGATTTGAGCCCTCATTCATTAATTACGCAGCAATATAGTGTCACCTACAAAATGGACATCAAGGAGGAGGTCTCGCAGTTCTTATTCGTAATGATGTCCCTCATCTGCCATTGAACATCACTTATTATCCCAATGGTCAATTAGAAGTACCAGCCCTGTCAATTTCAATCAACCATTCAAGATCTCTAGCCATCCTCAATGTCTACAACCCAAATCAAGCAGTCAGACTCACAGAAATCAATTACTACTTTTCCTCCCTAAAAAGCCCTTTTCTAATTGTGGGTGACTTCAATGCACACAGTAATCTGTGGGAGCCCAGCAATACTTGTACCCCTAACACCACTGAAAAAAACATAGAACTTTTCTTACTTCAACATCCTAATATTGCTCTACTTACTTCAACACCTATCATAACATTCACTCCACACTGGATCTTTAATTTTCATCTAAAAATCTTCTTCCTGATGCATCAGTATAATCAGGCCCGGACCTAACCAGTGATCACTACATAGTAGCAACAACACTCACATTATCCCCTCAAGTTGTCAGGTATCAGACCCTGCCGCGCTGGAAATTTGACCAAGGATCGTGGGATACATGGGTATCATCTCTTCCAAATATAGATGAGTTCAGAGATGAAGATGTAAATACAAGTTCATCAAATTTCACAACTTGCATTTTACCAGCACCCGCTACAGCTTTTCCCCAAACAAAAGAAACAGTCAACCCTCGTTTCAGCAAACTTTGGTGGAATCAATCCTGTAAGGCTGCCCTTGAAAACAGAAATTTGTCAAAGAAAAAGTTTATAAAACAACCATCACAACCAAACCTCATAGCCTTCAAACATGCAGAAGCTCTCCTAAAGACAGAAATAAAGCTAGCAAATCCCTCATTCTGGATAAAATTTTGCTACTCAAATAATCGCAACCTCAAACCCTCCCACCGCCAAACGCTACCTTTTGTCACGGCAACTTCAATAATTTCTGAGTCAATGGAAAAGTTAATCTTTTGGATTCCTATTTTAAAAATAACTTTTCAGCAACAGTTCCTCATCCTTACCCCTCTTTTATACTGTTGCCTCTAGCCACAGCCTTGCTTAATGACAACCCAGTGTGGTACAACTCTCTAACAATGTATGAACTAAATAAAGCTATCTCTCCAATACGTAATACCTCCCCAGGTTTGGACCAAGTCACTTATGAACATTTCAAGCATCTTCCTCCACCATACAAAGAATGGCTACTTGAAATCTACAACCAAAGTTTCAGTTCTGGAATAATCCCAAAACCTTGGAAAAAGGCTCTGCTCCTACCCATTCAAAAGCCTTCTAAGCCTGCCTCAAGTGTCTCCTCCTATCGGCCCATCTCGTTGTTCTGTGCTGGCAAACTAATGGAGGCTTTAATTAATGGTAGACTGAACTATTTTCTAGAGGAGTCATGCGCTGAGGAGACAACAGGGAGGATTTCGGCGCAGGCTGTCAGCGGTGGACCAAGTAGCGGGGCTTGAGTCTGCCATCCGGATGGCACAACAAAGAAAACACTTCCTAGTAGTGGCCTTTTGTGATCTTACTCAGGCCTTCGATCGCGTTTGGCATACCGGCCTTTTGTACAAACTCTCTAAAATAGGAATACATGGTAAGCTTCTTCACTGGATCCAAGGTTATATATCAAAACGGAGTTTTCAGGTCTTCTTTGAAGGCCAACGCTCTAGGGACAAAAAAATGAAGTCTGGTGTTCCTCAGGGAGCAGTACTCTCCCCATTATTATTTATTATAATGCTGAGTGACCTGCCATCATTTCCAGATGTTCAGAGTGCAGAATACGCTGATCACATCACATTCTTTTCTTCTCACAAAATCTTGGCAAACGCTGTTCAATCAATGCAAGTTGCACTGACCTCATTTCATGAATGGATCTCATGATGGGGGCTCTCATTGAATTTAGAAAAAAATAAAATGTATGCTCTTTACAATCTCTCTAACCATTCCTTCATCAATAACAGTGGCAGGTACAACTCTAACATTTGTAAGCAAACATCGGTATCTGGGAGTAACTCTGGATGCTCCCAAGTTAAATTGGTCCTCCCATATTTCCTCTCTCAAACTCAGCTGCATTCCCCTCACAAACCTGCTAAAATCAATCTCTCACCATCAGTGGGTGCAGATCGCTCTCTCCTAAAACTGTATCGTACGCTTATAAGAAGTCCATTAGACTATGCAGCTCCCCTATACTGCACAGCCCTTAAGCGTCTCCTACAACAACTAAATGTTATTCAGAACAATTCACTACGAATTGCCCTAGGCTGCCTCAAAACCACTCCAATAAATTCTCTAGAAATAGAAAATATTCCTCCATCGTCCTTGCACAGAACTCTCCTCCTACTAGACTACTCTCACAAAGTTTCTCATCTCTCAGAATTCCTGCAACTTCCTTCCATTCCTCAAATCAAGCTCATGAGTAAAACCTCTTCATTTCTATCACTTTCAATGAAAACATTTGAAAGATTCTTACAGCCTTTTCCACGTCCAGCAATAACCTCTCTCCATTTGCCTTTCCATCCCCTTCTTGATACTAATTCTTTGTTGGTGCCAAATTTTGCCACTGAGCCATCAGCTTCTCTTTCTACAGAAATTAATAAACAGCTGTTCAATGAACTTGTTCATGATCAATATAGTGGCTTTCTGCGTGCCTTCACTGATGGTTCTCACATAGAGAGCCCATATACTTCCACTGCAGCAGCTTTGGTGATTCTGGGGAGAAATTTTTCCCTTAATTGGAAGCTCTCTCCATATATCTCCTCATTTGGTGCGGAGCTTTATGCAATTTATGAGGCCTTGAACTGGGCCCAAAATGATTTTCAGAATGGAGAATCTTATGTTATCTTTTCAGACTCTCTCTCCTCAAATCTTCTTCTCCAATCATGTAAACCAAAAAAATATACATTAATATTTAATATAAAACAAACTTTGTCAATTCTGAATGAAAAACATCCAGTCAAAACCAAGTATATTGCTGCTCACCAAGGAATTGCAGGAAACGAAGCAGCAGATGCAACAGCAAAAGCTGCGCATAACCTCAGGTTTTGCACTTTGTTTCTGCTGTTAACAGAGGATATTCATGAAAATTTACTTGAGGTCTTGAGTGCAGAGTGGGAGAGAGCATGGCATGAATCAGTCCAAAATTGCAAGGGTATGTTTCTGGCTTCAATTAAGGACTCCATAAAAGAATGGCCTTGGGCATCTCACCCAATCCGAGCAATTGAGACTTCCATAACCAGGCTCAGACTCGGACATGTACGACTTGTGGCTCGCCTGTACAGATTCAGATTGATTGATCACTCCGAGTGTGAATGTTGTAGTGCTGAAACAGTTTAGCACGTTCTTCTACGTTGCCCAAATCATAATAACGCCCATCACTATCTGACCTCTTTCCTGAACTCTGTACATGTACCCCTAACACTAAAAAATGTACTATGTGGAGGTCCCTTTCCTGACTCTGTGCAGTTTCCAATAATGCAAGCCCTTGCCAATTTCCTGAAAGATACAAATAAGGTATCATTACTGTAAACAAGTAAAACTATATATCCTTAGGTATGCATGGGGGTGTTGTGTCTGTGTCTGTGAATGTGAATCATATGCTAGGCAGAAGTACCAAGTTTCAAAGGTGACATCCCTTTCCCACTTTCTCAAAAAGTAGCTGGTTACAATTAAGTTGCTAAGCCCCCCTCCTCTTTCCTTCTCCTCCTCTCAAACTATCCAGTACTTCTCAGCAATGATAGTAATAACTATTTAGAACTGCAGTGATTTGAGGCATCATTCTGGCTTCCTTGGTATCTAGTATCAGTAGTTAGCACTAACCTGAGATTGGGATGGTGCCTCAAATCATGTTTGTTGCTCCCTCAGAGACCCACATGCACACAGGCATCCTTGATAACTTTTGTGATCCAATAAGTGCCTGTCTCTTGGGAAGCTCCAGGCTGCGCTGCCCAGGCTGGAACTTTCTCCAGTCTTGTAACTTTTGGCTGCATGTGTTTATTGAAATTAAACAACCTCATCACTATGAATTTCTCTCCCTCCTCTTTCTATAAGGTATAACTTCCATTTACACCCCTCCCATCCTAGTAATCACTTCTTTAAATAAATTCTCACTCATACGCAGTATAATGAAACAGCCATTCTCCCACTATGAACACATCTACTCTTTATAGTTAGTGAAAATGAACACATACTGGAAAAAAATTGTTATTGTAGAAATTTTTCTCGGGTAAACATCCGAGCAATTAAGATTGGGTCACAGTAAGGAAGATTGACACCAAGGAGAAAATAGTAACTAACTCAAAAACAACTTCCCATTTTGCGAGAACATGTAGTAAATATTCCTAGTACTGTGTGAAGGCATGTTAGGTTCTTCCAAGGATGTGTGTACAAGGATGAGTAAATGTGTCTGTGTGTGTGAGTGTAGGTTGTGTTTTTTTTGTTTCAGAATTTTTTTATTCCAGATTAAATAATACTTAAAACTAAGATACCTAGAGTAAGTGATGCATTAATGTGACTCTGGTTAGCATGCTTCAGGAACTTCTTGCCCAATCAATATTGCCTGCACTCAGAGTGGTCAAGACTTGAGGCTGCATGAGCTTGTACTCAAAGCCTCGATAAACCTTGAGACAACAGTGACGGTGACGAGCTTGGTGTGTGCACGTGTGCTACTGATCCTATGACTAAAATTGTGTTGGATTAAAAGTGAAGTTCCTGAAAACTGGTATAGTTTGTATATTCATGTGAGTATAGTATATTCATGTGTGACTTTGAATGGAGTGACTGTGAGAGTAGTTTTTTGTTGCTTGAGAGTTGAGACCGAGCGTTTGTATCGTGACTTGCAACTTGTGACTAGTGTTTGACTGGTAGTTCTGTATTTGCCTGTAAGTTTGCGCTGAGACAGGAGTGTTGTAGGTGAGAATGGCGTGTAATGGGGAAAGTAGTGTTAGGGTTGGAGATGCAGATGTGAAAAGGAAGTGGATTCTGTGTGCCTGTAAATTTTGGATGGATGTGGATGCATGCAAAGGCTTGAGAAGAATGAGTAAGAGAGCGCTGAAGGAGTATAAGTTTGTATGCTAGAAATGCCTGATTGATGAGAGAGAGAAGTTGAAAGATGAGGTTGAGAGGTTGACAGTTTTGATGGCTGCTTTAGAGGGTGATTCAAAGGATGAACGAAAGCTGAAAGGAGGAAAGAATGAGAATGGTGCAAGGAGTGCAAATGAAATGGATGTTGAGGCAAATGAGGATGCAAATGTGACGGATAAGAGTAGTAAGATGAACGAGCAGGATGAAAGAAGTACAAATGAAAAGAGAGTAAATGAACAACCTGTTATGTTGCATGAGGTGCATGCATCTGCAGTTGAAGTGAGCGAAAGAATTGAACAAAAGAGTTGTTTGAAAGGGAGAGTGAGACCAATGATTAGAATATGGGGAGATAGCATGGTAAAGAATGTGGTTAGCAGGTTAGGTTTGTAAGGATGAGTGACAGTAGTGGTAGTGGATGTACGAGCATGAGAGGAAAAGGAGTGGAAGAGATTTGTAGGCATGCTGAGAGAGTGATAGATGGTTTGGATGAAGGTATGATTGTACTGCAAGGAGGTGGCACTCAATTGCTTGAATGTGGGAAAGAATGTACAGTGAATGTAAATATGAAAGTGGTTGAAAGTGCACAAAAGAAGAATGTTAGAGTTGCTGTGATGAGTCTTCTCAGAAGGCCTGCTTGTAATAATGATGATGAGTATGAAAGGATGCATAAAGAGGTGAATAGGGAGGTGCATAGAAAGATTATGAGTAAGAGGGCTGAGAGTGTGAGAGGGCTGAGAGTGTGAGAGGGCTGAGAGTGTGAGAGGGCTGAGAGTGTGAGAGGGCTGAGAGTGTGAGAGGGCTGAGAGTGTTAGAAAGCGTGAGTTGGGTTCCAGCTTTCTAGATATGGAGAGCGTGATCCAGGATGGATGTTTCCTTGGAGACAGAGTCCATCTTACAAAAGAAGGTGAGATGAAACTCTCCAGTGGATCAGGGCTACTCATATCATAATGGAAGCTGGAACAGGATGAATGAAAATCTGTCAGAGCAAAAGTGAAAAATATCTTGAATTGTCCAATTGTGTTGTAAGGTTTGGAAGTATAAATGTGCGTGGATGGAATACAGGAAAGTTAGATGACCTGGTAGCGGAATTTGAGAATGGGAAACTAGATTGTGTTGGGGTAGTAGAGGCCCAAGTGCGTGAGAGCCAGTTTAACATGTAAGGAGAATAAGTATCATATAGGAAAAGGGCATGTAAGTTGGCAAAAAAAAAGGTGGTGGAGTTGGTCTGAATATAAAGAATGCTCTAAATTGAAAATTAGAAGTACTTCCTGTGGGAAATGAACCTGAGAGTGAAGATTTGTTAGCAATAAAGTGTGAAAGAATGCATGCCAGAGAATGTGTGATTGTATGTTAGTTTTATGACAACTGATGGGATTTTAGCTCATGAAGAAAATGTAAAAAAGGATAAGATATTAACAAGGATAGTATGAGAACATAGCATGTGCCCTCTGATTGTGTGATGTGTGACATGAATGGCCATGTTTGTATACTTGAAAACCCTGTGAATGCAAATGGACAAAAATTAATTGATTTCTGGGATGAAAATGAACTTGAAAATTTGAATGTCACAATAGGAAATTGCTTGCAAACACGGCAAAGCAGGTAATGGAAAACCGCAATATGATAGTAAATAGTAGAGCAAGAGAGTATGTCAAAGAAATGTTTGTAGATGAAGATGATTTTGATATTGATAGTGACCATAAAATGCTTGTGCTTGAATATAATTGGGGTGGAAAGGAGTCAATGCAGGTCAGCAGTGTGGGAGAAAATTGGCAGATAAAAATAGCAAATTGGGAAGAATGTAGAAATGAATTGAGTAGATGTAACTGGAACAGGTGTGGAAATGTAAATGACCCAAATGATGAGATTGCAAAAACCTTGTATGATGTGGCTGAGCAAAAGATTGGTAGAATGAAATGCAGAAAAAGAACAGGGAATGCCAGGTGGTTTACAAGTGAGAGAAAAGAAGAGCAAGTGAGAACAAAGATTTTAAATAAGAAACAACGCAATATGAGGGAAATATATGAAAGACATGGAATTACTGAGGATAAATGACCAAGTGCATGGAATGAGTACAAAGACCAGCAGAAGAAAGCAAAGAGAATGATAAATGAAGCTAGAGTTAAAGAGAAGATACACCAAGTTGAAAATTTAAGAAAAAAGGTGTGGATGAAATAAAAAAAGATTGGTATAAGTTTATACAAGGTAATGATAGAGGTAGTGAAGTTCAAGTTGACGAATTAGTCGTCAATGGTTGCAATATGCGAGATAGGATGGAAATGGTGACAGCAGTTGAAGATAACTGGGAGGACACTGGTGAAATGAATGAGCAGGTAACAGATGATGGCCCCATAAATTTTTCGATTGATGACCATGAGCTGCAAATGGAAGATGAAATCACTTGTGAAGAGATTGTTAGTTTTTTTAAGAAAGTGAAAAACGGAACGGCATGTGGCCTTGATAAGATCCCATATGAGTTCTATAAAAGCAAAGGAGAGAGTGTAGTTAATATTGTGAACTGTTTATTTGATGAAATATGGACCAGTGAAAGAGTGCCAGATGACTGAAACAAGTGTAATGTAGTTCTATTGCATATGGGTGGGCATAAGAGTATGAAAGAACTTAGAAATTACTGACCAATTGCCCTGGCTGACACCATGTAAGATTTTTTTTGTGGTATTTCGAATGATAGAATGAAATATTTAGTTGAAGAACTAGGAGTCATAGGAGAAGAGCAGAATTGTTTTAGGCAAGATAGATGTGGTGAGGATAATCTGTTTGTAGTGAGTGAAATAATTGAGCAAATGAGGAAAGATGAAAAGGAGGTATATTTAGCATTCCTGGATGTTGAAAAGGCATTTGACACAGTAGATCAGTTTAGGCTGTTTGAAATCTTGAGAAAAGTTGGATTTAATAGAAGATAGTAAATATTGTGTATAGTCTGTATAAGAACACAAGCGTTATCTACAGTTTGGGAAATTTGGAGACTGGGCAAGTGAGGAGTATTAGAGGTGTGAGACAGGGCTGTACTCTGTCTCCACTGTTATTTGGATTGTACACAGAAAAATTAGCAGTTCGACTGAGAATGAGGGGCTTAGGATTGAAAGTTGGTAAGGAAAAACTGATGTTTGTTGTACGCTGATGTTGTGGTTAGTGAATCTGGGCATGAACTACAATGGATGCTTGACACTGTGAATGGATATAGTACAGATTTCAATTTGAACTTCGTTGCTGATAAAAGTAAGGTTATGGTTATAAATAGTGATGAGACTGACAGAGACAGACTGTGGAATATTGGAGAAATCAGATTAGGTAGAATTAAAGGTTTATGAATTTTTTTTTCTATTTTACGCACAGCATCTAATAGTGATGTACCGATACCATTTTTTTTGGCCGATACCGATACTCATTTTTTGGCCGATACCGAAACCGTTACTCCGATACTTGAAAATACCGATACTTTGACCGATACTACTACCGATACTACTACCGATACCGATACTTTTACAATTATATTAAAGTAAAACTATTATAAGCCCTACATGGATGCTATAATAAAATTATTCACTAATATATCTAATAATATAACAATATTGACAAAAAGTTTTTGATTATGAATAATAAAACTGCTCTTGCTCTGTTAACTATATTGTTACAAAAAATTAAATGAAATTCATTCGAAAGATAAGTGTTTCTAATCGTATTGCAACGTAATGTGGACTAGCTCTAATAGCAACTGGTTCCAAAAGGGGACCAAAACAATCAAACGAGGTTTGAACGAAACTTCAACTAGGTTTAGACGAAACTTCAACTAGGTTTGGACGAAACTTCAACTAGGTTTGAACGAAACTTCAACTAGGTTTGGATGAAATTTCGACTAGGCTTTGACGAAATTTCGACTAGGTTTGGACGAAACTTCAACGAGGCTTGGACAAAACTTCAATGAGTCGTTTAGTAACCATGAGTCAACAAATAGATGCTAGAAAGCAATTGAAAATGACTAAATTTAATATAATGGTGAAATCGCCCTGTAAAATGCTAGATTTTGCATTTTAATGCTATTTTTCCTGCTAGGTGATAGATTCGCACTTTAATACTAAGTTGGCAACACTGCAGTCCAGTGTCTTAGTTTGATTTGTTTCCCTTCACAAAGTTTGTCGGTTGCGTCATCTTTCCGCTCTATTGTCGTTTGATACCGTAATTAGCATGTATGAACATATAAGTATTCACTGTTTAGCAATCTGTATTTGCCAACTGAGGTTATTATCCGACTATATTTAATTATAAATGATGTTTTTCCCATTTTCTGGTGTAAAATAGTAGTATAATGTAGCATTTAGTCTCAGAAATAGCAGCGTGAACGCAAGCAGTGTGTGTATGTACTAACACACAATGTGCAGAAGCAAACAACGGCTCTCTTCGGTTTGGGGACCCATCGAATTTTTTTGTTTTTTTTTCTCCAAAGTATGTATTTTGGTGTGAAAAACACAAAAATGATAACCATTTTGTGGAGAAATTATTTATTAAGCTCATTTCCATTAATATTTTATGAAAAAACTGACATTTCACGGTACGTTTTTTCCACGCAAACTCACACAGACAGGAATCATCTATCATTTGTCGGTGAGTGCCTCCCTGACGTTTTTTTTTCATTTTTAGACTATGCCATACACTCTCAATCATTTGAGTGTGTGCACCTGTTGCAGGGTTCACGAAGTTTTCACTATGATTAAGCGTGAGGTGTTTGAAATTATACCCTTGGTTAGGTTAGGAACACTTAATGAAAAATTTGTCCACAAAATGATTTTCATTTTCGTGTTTTTCACACCAAAATACACACTTTGGCAAAAAGAAAACATTAAAATTCGATAGGCCCCGAAACCGGAAAGATCCGCAAACACACAACCAACTATAAGATTGTTCGTGAATTTTTCAAACGTCTTAAAATAGAAGAAAAATGCAAGATTCGTAATGTACGGTGATTTGCATGCTAGATTGAAATAAAATTATTAGCTTCGAAATATTTTACAATTTACAAGCTAAATTAAAATAAAATGTTTAGCTACTTCTTTATTAAATTTACAAAAACTATAAAATGCACCTTCAACTTTATTTTATTGGTATGGTTTTTGTTAGTCTGTCATATGCTTTGAGAAATGGAAATTGGGTCAAACTATACAGGTTTTAGTTGTAAAAGTATAATAATTTTATGTCGCTGCTGTGTTTAACTATTCATGGAACATAGCTCTCACTTACTGACCATACGTGACTCATCGGGAATTCAAAGTTAAAAATTCAGTTAGCGGGCCTGATTAAAACGCTGTAATTCAACAGTTAGCTAGCTAATTTACTAGGCATGAATGGGCTCTTTATTTGATTATACTTTCAGTTTCATGATTTATGACTTTCATTTTCATGATAAAATACGTATTAGGGGAAAGTATCGGTAAAGTATCGGCCGGATTATACCGATACCAGTAAAATGACCGATACTTGCCGATACCGATACATCGGTACATCACTGGCATCTAATGATTTAGATCTACGTATAAAAAGACCGATTTTCTTTATTTTTAACTCTGCAGACTGTTAACTGAAGATGGAGCTGGTCTCCAAAACATTTTATAGAACTGACTTAGTTATAAATTTATGGTTAGTGTAAAATATGATTTCAATACGTGGTGCTTTCTTCATTTTTAAATTCCTAATGATCAATACTTTCATTAGCAGCAACGTATTGAAAAAGGAAAGGTACAAACTTTGAACTGTAGGCTGGGACACACGGAATAAACGCTTTTATTGAAACAATTTTTTATTTTTAAAACTCCAAAGTATTCAAGAGACTGATGTTTAAAGTTTTAACTTTCAGGTATAGTTGATCACATTTTCGTTTCTTTAAAATGTAAATTTAAAATTAAATTTCAATCTGGCCACACTCGAGCGCTTTAGTATTTACAAATTAGTTCCCG
>JACJUY010011173.1:3915-26389 GCA_014220935.1 Platorchestia sp. MABIK
CATTTCTCGGGCACGTACATTTCTCGGGCAAGTACATTTCTCGGGCTAGCACATTTCTCAGGCAAGTACATTTCTCGGGCAAGTACATTTCTTGGGCTAGTACATTTCTCGGGCACGTACATTTCTCGGGCAAGTACATTTCTCGAGCAGGTACATTTTTCGTGCAAGTACACCTGTGGTTTTCATTGATAACTACTACGCAGACCATGATTCAATGTCTCAAAAAGAATTTTGTTCACACAAGAAGGCTCACGGGCGCAGGGTGGGACCCAGACATGTGTCCGCCTGTACAACACACTGTGCAACACAACCCACCGTGTGCCCCAACACAACCCACCGTGTGCCCCAACACAACCCACCGTGTGCCCCAACACAACCCACCGTGTGCCCCAACACAACCCACCGTGTGCCCCAACACAACACAAGGAAACACATAGACAAGGCCACTCCATAATTGGTTTTTGAGGAAGAAAGGAAACGTTCACAGGCTACTTCAAAATTCAATATAAGTTTTAATCCGCGCCCCTTAGAACATGAGGTCGCCTCTTTATATTCTCAAAGTTTTAAACGTTCGCCTAGTTCACCGTCGCTACAGCTGCGGGCACAAGAAGTTATGGACTCGGAAGCGCTGGGAGCTACAGCATCACAGTTTAGCTGAATATTAATACACAATAATAATTCTGCTTACAAAATTAAATATACATATTTCAGTGACTATAAGCTCTGCCTTCCAATTTACTCCGTTCTCATTAGTGAAAGCAGCTCTGGAACCACTAAATATAATGCTATTTCAATCCCCCTCAGAATTCGTAGTTTGATTCAAGCATATTCATTAATGTACAATACCTTTGGAATATTTTACTTGGATTTACTTCACACATTTAGATAGAACGTTATATATTTGGACAGAACATTTTATTCGATGAAAATATTTGGAGGAACATTTTCATGATGGTACACAGTGCAGTGCATCACACACATGTTCCGTGGCGTGAGGGCTTAACCCTACAAGACAAACCTCGGATGATTTCCGCCCAATTTCCCCCTTCCATTATGGGTATGTAGTGCCACGAGTATCTTATTTGTATTCTGGATTAGATTTTAGGTTAGTTTAAGCCTCCCTAACAGCTGCGAAAAAAGAGCGTATCGTAGAGAGGAAAGAGGAAGGCACTATTTAGAATGGATATTAGGGAATGCTGACTCTTTGCAGAAGGGGCATATAAACAGTAAGTTGGGAAAGAACTTCATGACACAAGATAAAAGTTGAAGGAGAAAGTAGTAGGTGCTGAAAAACAGCACAGCAGTGAACAGAAAAAGGTGGTCCTTAACCTAGCAAAAAACATTTCATTTAAACAAAAAGAAGGCCCACCTAACTCTCAGCTCGGGCCCTCACACATTTCCCCCTCGGAGCGCTAATTTCCATAGATACAACAGTTGTATCCGTATCCCCCCGAGGGCTTGTATTCTAGATTAAATAAATTAGCCTGCATCATTAAACGTTCGGCCCATAATTGCAGCGCTTAAGCTAATCATCTTTGCTTCAGCTAATTTCATTCTTAAAAGTTCACATGAAATGCTCGCCTAGTGATAAAAATTCTACATCCAGTACGTGTCTGAAGTCCACGACATCAAGCTCACATACTCATGAGAACGAAATCTATTTTTCGTTAAAGTTCAGGCAATCATCAAGTCTGCTATTCGTAAGTTCATTAACAATGAAAGCCATAAACTGACGAAGGTCGTAGTCTTCGCATAAAAAAACTGCCTTCTGCAGAAAATGTGCTTCACCAAACAGAGCATTTGGTAAATTCTGCAACGATCATTCGTTTCCAGGACTATAGCCTAATAAAAATATCAGCCTGGTCACTATTTCTGTCAAAAACGTGTTTTCTCGGTGCACTGATGGAGGATATTATGTGAAATTCTCGCGGTAGTTGAAAGAGAGAACATTTAGGAAGGACTACATTCATACAAGTATTGGGGCTCGTTATTTAGCAGACACAGAAAAAATCGTATTCCTCACTTGCTCGTACTCAATTTCTTTTTCTTCAAAGTTCAAAAACTTAGAATTCGAGATAAGAAACTTTCAAGAAAAACACTGCTATGAAGACGATATTGATTTTGCCTCAAGACGATCCAGCTGCGGCGAACGTTAGCAAGTAGCGGGAAGCACAACTAAACTCATTTATGGATAAATATTTATGCTTTGCTTCTTGCAAATCCTAATTATAAGAACGAGATATCGACAGGCTCAGCGCAACGTACAATAAGATTATAAGAAAAGAAATAATAACTTAGTTCTGCTGTCATTCCTGTAGGCGCTTCTGCGGCTCAGAAACTGTGTGTCAGGAAATAAAAATGAGACAGAATCTTTTAAACACAATGAGGTCACAAAAATGAGGTGACACTCTTTTAAACTCAACAACTACCAATAATGCGATAGGTATGTTACCTCTCAGTGGCAGTTGGTAGAAGTTTACTTCACACGATGTCTTGTAAATAAGTCTTCGACGAGAAAGGATTCAAGAGTTCTGCGTTCCCAGCCCCAAACACGCCACAAGACTTGCATGCGCTACCATGCCGAGAAGTGAAGACGGCGAAGCGAACTCTCCAACACATCTGCCCTCATCACCCAATGTGACATCTTCCCCCTAAATTTGAACGTGATTCGCTTCCAGGAGAGCAGTGCATTTTCCGACCATTTTAATAGTCACAGGAATAGATCAAATTAACAGCTAGTTTTGGCTTTTCTATCAATAGCAAAGGTGCTCCGAACGAAGGAAGAACCATTTAGAATTACATCGAGAGAACGCGGAATCTACGCACTAGGTGCTTTTCTACACGGTGCGCATAGAAATAACAAGGTTGAATTAAGAAGCATTTGAAGTAAGATGAGAGATGAACAACGAAGTCATTGAAGCTGAAAAGACAGCACTAAACCGGAACAGGTGATTCGTTACACGATCAAAAAATAACCTATTCCATTCAATTATTCTCACATCTTACTTCTCGGAAGAAATACAACAGAAGAACAATAATTAAAAGAACATAATAACTCATGATGGCGAGATGAAAGAGAATTTAATTTACAATCATACGATAATGCTTTATTCGTGAATGCAGGATGTTACACGGTAAGATTTGTCCGAGTCAAATAAATGCTCAGTGACACTGCTGAAGCGAAACTCAAAGCTCATAAACCGTTGGGCAGAGGATTTTTAATAGCATCAAATTTACTTTTACTGCACCGCACGCCAGCATGAAGAATCAAACGGCACGCTCGCTCCTTTACGAAAATGTCTGCCTTCAAACAAAGCGATGCAAAAAATACGCATAGAGTACTGAAAATTCTTAGTTTTATGTAAGTTCAAATATCTTATTTTATTCGGCTCATTTCCATATGAAAAAGTCTAAACTAAATTTTAATGGTTAAAAATAAAACCTCTACAACACATGAATTAAATATAAATACCTAGTTTACGTATAATTACTTTACACGCCGAACTGTAGCATAACGAATAAAACGTCGAATTGAATTTCAAGAAGTAAATACGCAAAAATTTTGTAGCGACTAACAATGCATCACACTCGATGAGAAACCTGTGATTGGTTTTCATTTACCAATCATGCCATGTAATCTCGCCACGACGCTCATTCCCTTCCTAACTCCCCAATCTCTTACGCTGCATTTTTCCATTTCCAACAGATGTGAAAAGTCTGACTCGCAAAGGATGTGTCGACGCAAGTGAAAGCAATGCGCGGATATTGTGCCTTTTTTATAGCAATCGCACATTAATAGTAAATATCCCGATATTGACTTTTCACCTTCCATATCTTTTGCCCGAATCAGTTTTTGCTCAAGAAATTAATCTTGATTATTACCAGGAATTTTTATCTACAGACAGTTTTATGGATATCGAATCACTTCATTGAGTTCTAGAAGATATCAGCTGAGGTCAAGATTCTTGTATTTTAAGTTGAGTCACTCAACATTCTTAATCCCCCATGAAACCCTGAAGTTCTTGGTGGAGAAGAACTGCTCTCTCGTTGAGAACTCTGGTATAGATATGATAGAAAACTTGGGCCATTCTGTCCAACACGTACCTCGATCAACGGCGAAACTCGGTTCACTCACCAACCCTCACTAGCGCTTCGGTCAAAAAGATCGCTTCTTATAACCTAAGTTAAGAATCGGACTTCACCCATTATTTCATGATTCAAGTCGAGCCCGCAGTTGAATTGAGGAGAGAAATTTTCCTCGGGCACTATTTTCACGGCACCAAGATGTATTTATATCAATTGTACCATTCGCTCCCACTACGCAGCTGTGTGATTATATTTCCTTGCACGTCCGAGTAACGTTCTGCAGATGACAATAACTGACCTCGAATTAGACATCAGGAAGTAAGTTCCGAGTCCAAAAACTCCTGAATAGATTCTGCTGGGCATCTTCGCTTCGAACCCTGAACAAAGTTTCAACTAACCTTGGTTAATTTCATTGCTACAAATTTACATTCCTCTCTATGATCTTTAACGTTTAAAAGTATTTTTAGATAAACATAAAGCGTCATCGCTCGGTGCCAATTGCTATTTGATGAGTTGATTCCACTTGATCAAAACAGTGAATTCGTTATATCCAAGCATTGATGCCAGTCCGAAATCGCATGTGATTCGCAAAATGAAACCAATTCTCTAATTTACTATTTTTACATTAATGAGCATTAAATTCATTTTGAATGGACTAGACTCCAACCGATTGTGATGACGGAAATTAAAAATACGAATATTGAAAAAAAGCGCCTTTCGACGACGACGCACGCAAAACTCGACGATCAATATAGACTAACAAACGAGGACAAGAGCTCATGAAATACAAAGTGAGCAAATCACGTCAGGCCGGCGCCAACAAATGCAGCAACGTCAGGTCACTGTGTAGCTCGGGCGCGATAATGGACTTACAGAGCGCAGCGTGTCACGCTGTTCTCACGTGCATGCAGAGAGAGCTACGGTGAACAATATTTACAATTTCCCCCATCAAGCGTATTTCTTTTGATCAGCAAGGCAGTTAGACAACTTTTATCATAACGCACCGTAAATTTCACACCATGAGAAACGTTTGATAAAGGTATTATTCTTGAGTGTTAGAGATAAATCAATTCAATGAAACATAAATTGCGATTTGAAAAATATGGGGAAATTCGGTTCAATGCCCATGGAGGATACAAAACATTACTTGGCAGGCATAACATACAAGCCCTCACTGTATACAAAAGAGCTTAAAATTTACCTCCATATGCAACAGACAAGAACGACCCTTTTACTGCCCTACGGTGAGCCAAAGTGTGCTGTAAAGCTTGAGCAAACGTCACGCAGCGCCGGTCATATATAACTGCTCTCTCTACTACTACCACCCAGCTGGACGAACGATTATTCACACTTGTTTTATGAGTCACATTCATACTGCAAGAAAAGTACCACGAAGAATCCCTCTTGAAATACTGTCCATGAAATATGATGCAGCATTGGCGTTTGCTGCGTCTGGCATACGAGACTCACAGGGATCAAAGCCTGGGCAGCATTGATAGAATTAGGCAGGCTTTTGTGTCAGCTGGAGCAACAAAAGCGTAATAACAGCCACCAAATACCGTCGGTGCGTGATTGATCACTGTCAGGCGCCAGGTCAGGCCGAGCAACACAACCTCACACTGGTAACAAATGCCTCGAACATTATTCCCTACCTTGGAATAGCGACAGAAGCAACCAAAAACTCGGGTCAACTTCCCGGACTTGTAAACTATGTTTTGGTAATGTCACTCGATCACAAATTCTGTTCTTAAACTGTCATTTTGAAGTAAGTTTTCTCCAGCAACGGAAATGCCCTAGATGAAGGAGTTACATTAGTTAGATTAGATTATATATGTTAGTTTAAGCCTCCCTAATCGCTGAAAAAAACGTTTCGAAGAGATGAAAGCACCATTTAGTATAGAGATGAGAGAGCTCGGAATCTACGCAGAAGAGGCATAGAAACAATAAGTTGAGAAAGAAGTTCATGAATGAGCTAGACTACGTGGAGGATTTTAGGAGGAATCTAAACGACATCGCTGCCCGACGCTCCGCTTGCCACACGCAGCAGCGAGGCTCAGTGCCCAGCTCGACCTAAATTGAAGGACGGCTCGTGAAGCGCCACAGGAGTCGTTAGCGCCGGCACCGAGTGCATTGCATGCGTAGGCATGCAGGGCTCGGGAATTTCATTCATATGTATGCATAGCTCGTGAATTTCATGCATAGCTCGTGAATTTTATTCACATGCATGTATAGGCTACTGAATTTCATGCATACGCATGCATAGCTCGTGAATTTCGCACAGCAGCAGCACTAAACTTCGGAAGGATCTAACACCAGGTTCAAATGTTCAAACATTCAAGAAGCGATTAATGGTAGACTTTATTTCGATTGAACGAGTGGTAGTCAAACGATCACTCACACGAGTGGCAGCGTCAAAAATCGAAGAATAGCTTTAAAGATTGAAATTTAACGTCACCAGTGAGGGGCGGTTAACAAAAGTACAATAAAACTAACGTCAAAATTCAAGGGCAGTATTTCATCTTTCAGGTCATATAGAGAATATTAGAATTAAAAACACAGATTTGGCCGAGGTAAACTCTGTCGAAAAACCCGTGCGAAATTTCATTAAATATCAACAGGGAAATTTTTTCTCATTCATTGGTGACCAAAAAAAGCAATGTTTTTATTAAGCTAAGGGCTAATAATGTAGAAAAACATTCACATTTGTGAAGAATTAATTGACTTTTAGAGCTCAAAATGTCGCAATGTAGCGTGGAAATGTTAACAGCTTACACGGTTTGACTATTTCAAACAAAATATTCTGTTTTACGCTGAAAACTTTAAATAATTTTCATTGTCTCCTAATTTAAAGAAAAACATCGAGACCGATGATGAGAATTCTATTCCACCCAACACTAAAATTAACAAGGAAATTATCTTCCCAAAAAAGTAATAAGAACTTGATGTCATCAATCGAAATTATTACCTAGAATTAGAAAAATTAGCCCTTTAACGTCTGCACTTTGTACTCATATTACCATTATCACAACCACCGTCACTAAACTGGCACCGGCATCATGTAGTCACCGACATCACAACAAGGAAGTGACTGCCACTCGATTATGAACGCTGAAGAACATATTAGTGCACGAATTTCACAAGGAATAAAATATATTAGAGCTTTTTGTGAAAGTGGGTTTTGAAATCCACTTTGACGGTAAAGGGTTAGTGGAAACCCATGAATTGGTGATCACCATAGAGGCGAGCAATCCATGGGACAGGAAAGTGGGAGAGGGAGGGCAGTTGCATAGCGAATGTACAGATTGCAACAAACAACTGCACTCATCCTTTGATGACTACTCATTTATTTTCTATTTTTGTTTCAGGTGCAAGAAAGTTTTTTAATGTTCTTTTTTTAATTTAACTTACCAGGCTTGAGGGTATGACAATAAACATCTACATCAAAACACACTCCATGATTCCTGGGCATTCAAAGAGTGTGTACATTTTCGTGTGATATCCTGCATGTATTAGCTATGAATGAGAAGAAATTATGGGTTATTTTTTAATCGGACTACACGTGAGACACTGGACTAGTGAAAACTAGACTAAATGTGAGTGGAATTATTTACTCCATAGCTCTCCCTATGCAAAAATCAGCTCCAAACACATTTGTTTCATTGTCATCAAGATCAAAAACATAATTAAAACAAACACATTTTCACAGAAAAATGCGGCCACATTGCAGACGATGAGACGCGAGCTGAAAAATTGGAAAAAGAAACCTCGAGTGAAAATAAGGGAGAGACTCGGGCTGAAAAAAATGAAGACCGCATGAAAAGACTCAAGTTTTGTACGGCGTACATGAATCAACTGAAAAAGTGAGGTCGCCAAAATGGAAGTGTCTGCTCATTAGTTTCAGTGCAGAGGTGCAGCACACCGCTATAACCAGGTATTGCGGAAACCCCTTCCGATAGAGCGATAGATGGCAGCGTACAAAAATAATCAATAGATGTAAAAAACTATCCTGAGCCACACTCAAATCAGTGAGGAGCACAGCGCACTTTTTAACGGACAGCTTTTGAGTTCACTGCGCAGCTAACGAGTTTAAAACTTCCGTCATCCGTAACACACATTCCAATGAAAATGTGAGTGGTTACAGCTTAACGTACATGTATCCCATTAGCTTATTGGGTCAATTACCGCGCTAATGAGAAGTTACCTTAGAGTAAACGAGCTACGTGTTTATTATTGAGTGCATCAGCTTCGTCTTGATATCATACTGTATTGGTAGGCTGATATTAAAATGCCGTGTTATCAACGCATGATTTGACAGGCAAGACAGCTAACGTAATGTTGTATTCGTAAAAACTAAATTTGAGGAACTATGTGACTGATCATGAACGAAAAATACTTAGTTTACTTTTTATTGAGTATCTTCGTCGGTGCAAAAGTATCAGAGGCACTGAAGTCACTCTTTTAAACCAAGGCATCAGTGCAAGACCTGAAGACCTCAGTTGCCGACGGCGCTAAGGCCTGAAGACCTCAGCTGCCGACGGCGCTAAGGCCTGAAGACCTCAGCTGCCGACGGCGCTAAGGCCTGAAGACCTCAGCTGCCGACGGCGCTAAGGCCTGAAGACCTCAGCTGCCGACGGCGCTAAGGCCAGAAGACTTCAGCTGCCGACGGCGCTAAGGCCTGAAGACTTCAGCTGCCGACGGCGCTAAGGCCAGAAAACAAGCGGAAGACCAGAGCAGCGGGCATGTCAGTGTCGCACCAGATGCACCCCGTGGCGTTGAAGTCTTCAGATACACCGACTAACGGCCCAATTTCCTCAGCGGGAAGAGGCAACTAACCTGCCCCCAAAAAGCCGAGGAGTTCATCTGAACTCCTAATGTTCGAGCATTAGAGCTACATCAGCTTTCGGTGACCTGGAAAAGAGTAACTTCTGGCGACGTTGCGCAGGTTTCTCCAGGCATGCTCGTGAAAGTACGTTGTCAAATGTTTGAACACGTTGACTACGGAGTGGTACAAACGTGCGCCACTTGGTAAATTGTTCAAATAGGCACCAACATGAATGAATAACATTTCAAACCATTTCGCTGACTCTTTTTGAAGGGATTTCATCATACGAAGAAAATACTATTGAGCACTTATATTTTGTACATTTCTTACAAAGGATGAAAACTTATTCGAGCAGGTAAGTCGACTTTTCCAGTCTTTTTTTACAACCTAACCAAACCAACTTTACGATCTGCGCAATCGTAGTCAACGTGTTAAAACGATTATCCTACGTGCGTATATTTTGAGTAGTTCTGAGTGACTGCCACTTCCGATAGTGAGGTATCGTAGTAACGAATGATAACAGCGTACAAAAACAATCATCGACTACATGTATACACACTGCTTCGTAGAAAATGAACAGAAAAACAGTTTAGATTCATCTATTCCGGGTGAACAATAATTATAAATCGAACAATGCTTCAATTAGGGCTCTAAAAAGTTCATAGCTAAATTTGGAATATAATCTTAACATACAATTCGCAACCGGCCACACATGCGTTGCAAAACCTGGAGCAGAAGTCGCATGTGAGAGACTGATGAGACAATTCCAACGGGACTCGTGGCTTCCACCCCAGCCAAGTGTTGGTACCGCAAGTTTCTGCCGGCAATCTAATGCCGGGATGTTCCTTCTCTCAAACAATCTAGACAACAGCAGAGTTGTGCATTGTTCGAACAGAGCTCAGAACTTAATGGAATTCCGAAGCCAAGCCGTCACACGCCTGCAAATGTTATGTATTGCCTGATCAGGAGCGATTGGCCCGTCACTGAAGAATTTCATAATCAGAGATTTAGAGGACGAAAAATTTTATCACCAACCAATGGCAGGACGACTGATTTCAACACCGGGGATTGGGCGCACAAGCAATTTTCTCCAGACGTAATATTCCGAGTGGAAATCCGGGCGAGAAACCATCTTTTTCAAAAATATTTCAAGCCTTCCATGCTGCTGTCGCGCTGCAGCTCACCTACCGAACTAATAAATACATGCCCCAAGGCCTACTACAGACTGCCTTCTGTAGGCCCCACTGCCTTCTGCACTCTGAGTTGTAACATTAATCTGTTAAGTGGCTTGAATTTTCATTTTTGTATATTTCCCAATAAAATTTGGTCATTAAGACCACCCAGCATCTAGCAACCCAACCTACCGAGTTGTCAGGTGCTGGGTAGTTTTAGGGCCAACATTTCAGCTTGCTATGGCCCCAAACTCAACTTAGAGAAGTAAAACAATGTACAGACGCATGCGATTTGCGCCACCTTCCCAGTCTTGTTGGACGGAAAATTTGTTCATCTTTTAATTCATAATCGGCTTTTTAAAATGCAGTTCCCCCCAATAACGCTTTAGCGCACAATTTAAATCATTTATTCGGATATATAGACGTAAAATCATTACTTAGAACTGTTACAATTGACAGGTTGAGGTAAAACAACTTGTGATCCTGAAGAATATACAGTTATGGGCGGCGCGTTTAACAGCACAAATTTCGCCATTAAAGGCAAGCGAATTATTCATAGAAAAACGATGCATGGCAGGGACACGGAGTCCGCGCGATTTTTGGTTCAAAGCGACTCGATATTTCGCAGGTTACGTAGAGAAAACAAGACCTAAATACTGTAGAGGCGGACGGCGGGAGCCGACAACAAATCTTGGTGCTGCTTTGAAGTGCAGGGGAGTGGTGGCGGCTCATAATTGGGTGCAGGTGAGGGCTTGATCAAGTTTGCTTTGAACCAAAAACTGCGCTCAGGAGCAGGTGTGAGCCCAACTGGAGCCCCACGAAAAACATTCCGCTGAAATCGGCCTCTCCGCTCACGCAACGCAAGCACCGAAATGAGTATTTTGCATTAAACGCTGATATCGACTCCTTCATAGTCCCGTGATCACACAACCATGAAAATAAGAATTCACGTAACAAGCACCCGAAGTGACAGCCCAAAATTGACTGGAATAACGTTCTGCCGAATTCTTCCCGCTCTAGTTCATGTAAGGAAACGAGTAGGCTGCTCTCGTGACTATGGCTGGATTTGTGTAATGGAAAGTGGCCGTTTTTCTGAGGCCGTACTCCAGGGCCACCATAACATCGCGACACGAAAACAAGGTACTGAGATTCGGCGTCTATCAGCGATGAACGCGAGAGATATTTCTAGGGCTTCGACAGAAGTTGTTTTTAGTTCAACTTAAATGGAGGACATCGCTTGCCTTCAGTCCAGCCGCCGAGCTCAAAGATGTGCAGCGAGGCAGTGCAGCGCAAACCCGATGTGTTCTAATTCTTTACTCAGCAACTCGTGAGGGTCAACGTGTTAATTTGCAGGGTCCTGCTGCCTGGGAAATGAAGTTCTGAAGTCATATTTCCTCAACAAATGAATGGAGGTTTTTTACCTCCTCATAGTCCTAGTCCTAGTCACTGATCTCTGGAAGTTTAGTTAATGGCGACGAAATGAGAGATTAGCGCTTGAGAACTGTTACTGAATAATCTCAGCTGAGAGTCACAGTTTTCGAGAAAAAAGTGTATCATTCATCGTGTCTGTGAGCTAACTATTCATAAAGTAGGTAAGAATTAGAAATGTACTTCACACTTAAAATTACAGAAAAAATTGAGTGCTAATTCTCAGGAATATAGAGTACATAAATATTTCGACAATGCAATATATAAAATTCGCCAATAATATTAACGAATAGAATCACTCAATTACAGAACTCGATTTCCATAACGCACACATTCGTGCAAAACGAACAAAATTGAACGAGCATTCGATTAGAAGCAAATGCAAAACTGCAACCAGCCCGAAGAAAAACGTCCGTAACTATCCTCATCAGGCCTCACGCGCCGCACTGAAAAACAGTCCGGTCTTTTGAGTGTGAGATGGTCAATAGGATCCCACATTCGCACCGAAATTAAAACAGGATCAGCTTCGTAATTTTGCGAGTTTCAATCCTTTACGGGAGACATTTAAACATGAACGTGCCAGTTGGATTAGCTCGGGAAAAGCTTAGTTAAAGTGGGAGTGTTCGTTCGGTGCAAAAGTTATGACAGTGCAAAAGTTCAGACAGTGCAAACTTTATGACAGCTCTGGCGGCTGGTGCGCTGAACAGTGGCCACCAACTAGGAATCAAAATTATGAAAGCCAGTAGAAATGAAATTCAATAATTTTTACCTTTCCCACTCTTTTAAAAAATTTTCATGGTGTGGCGGGCTCCAGATTCACTTCCAACTGGTTAAAGAAAATTAGTTCTAAAAGCTGTTTCGCAATATTCTCTAAACTGTATCGTGTAAAACACTTTTCCCTTAAATTAATGTAGTTTTTACAATAACTAGTTTTTTATTTTTTGCTCAATACATTTATTTTCGGTAGCATTTAAAAATAAGTGCATTATGTATTACTCAATACATCATGTTCATGCTTTGGATTCCACGATGTAATCAATGCCAGTAGCATTACACATACTGATGTGTTCACAACAATCGCATAGCAGTCACCCACGTTTTCAGCATCATCGTACCATTTGTGATTTGATCAGTTTAAATTTTTGAAAAATTTAACTTCAATCAGGAAAATTTATTTCCTTCATGTACACACACACACACGCACATTAGAAACACGGATTTTCATTTGAAAAAATTGTTAAATTTCTAAAAAAAATTCAGGAGTAAATCCTAACATGTGATCAACCATGACTAATTTCTATGAGTTTCGAGAGCGACAAACTCGTTCGTTTAAAGAAAAACATCAGTAAGTTTTTCAAGAAACGCATGGAATTCAAACATACCTAGTGTTAACTCAATCCAGACGTTTTCATCAGATATTTCTTCAACTTATTACACTTGTACGCATTTTTCTTCACATATGAGGTTTCTTACAGACCGCTTTCATTTTCAAGAGCGCAAAGCTTATCCGAAGCAAATGTTCACACAGATCACAAAGTGCCACGCAACATGTGCGAGATAGATAACCCGGTCACACATATTCGTACCATGCGATACGACCCGAGTCTGAATATAAGCCAACATTGGACTTGGCAATCTGCTGCACGCACGACACAGCTGCACCGATGAGCATCATGCTTCAATTAACCAGTCACCTGTGTTTGTAAAGCCAGCGTGGCCAGTGAGGAGAATTTTAATCCCTTTCCACATCTAGGGCACAACACAACGATTCATAACGCTGCATGACGCAATACGTAAGACAACTATTTACAGTGCCGCACGCAAGCACAAATCACCCCCACTGAAACCGAAAACGTGCAAAGCTTCACCCAATGTAGGCATTGACTGGAAAAGTAGCTTTGTCATTGCGTCTGTTTCCAATTTTTGGCTAGCCTTTCATCACAAGAATGGTGAAGCAAGAGCTCACAGTATATGGTCTCGACGTCGAACACAAGAAGAAGCCAGAAAATCTGGTTCGAACACAAGCCTTGCTCAAGTGATTGGACAAGGCGTCGAGTATTTATTACATGGTATAATTATTTCATATTATTTTCTATGCATTTGATAGTCGCTTCGGCTATTAAAGACCAAGCTTCCCCTGCTCGGCTCAGGTACCAGGAGCTGCGTGCAGGCTGGAGCGCCAGACTAGATTTTTTTCTCGTTAAAATTCTCTAATTTTTCCTTTAAAATTTATCCGTAAAAATTCCTAAGCATCTGTAAACTCTACAGGGTGGCCAGAGGGCAAGTAATTCTTTACCATAAACATTCTTTGAGAAAAAGCCAAGTCTGCGGAATTTGGAAAAAACAGCCTGCCGGTGCAGGCCACTACTGAGCGCTCCAAAATGCAGTGGTTCTTAACCTTTTTTGGCAGTGACCCAAAATCAGCCCAAAATAGACTTTTTCATTCATAATATAATTCTTTTGAAAACAGATTACTGTAGGTTAACAAACGGGTAACACAAACTCTTAACGACCCAATGAAATGGCTTGGCGACCCAACTTTGTGTCGCGACCCAGGGGTTAACATTTACTGGCCTAATACAGACAAGCATGCTTTCGTGAGCTGCCATTTACTACTCCTGTGAGTTTATGATTAGATTATTAGATTATATGTTAGTTTAAGCCTCACTAACCGCTACAAAAAAAGAGCGCATCGAAGAGAGAAAGTAGGAAGGCACCATTTAGTATTTGGATTTGTGAGTTTAAGAACCACTGCCATAATGGGAGGTACTGGGGGCAGGTTGGGGAGGTACTGGGGGCAGGTTGAGGAGGCACTGGGGGCAGGTTGGAGAGGTTCTGGGGGCAGGTTGAGGAGGCACTGGGGGCAGGNGCAGGTTGGGGAGGCACTGGGGGCAGGTTGAGGAGGCATTGGGGGCAGGTTGAGGAGGCACTGGGGGCAGGTTGGGGAGACACTGGGGGCAAGTTGGGGAGACACTGGGGGCAGGTTGAGGAGGTACGGCACCACCACGAGGCAGTAGCAGTACGCAAATCCACCTGAAGATTTTAAAGAGGATCTTTCCACAGCTACGGACGACGCACGCGAGACGTCCAGCACAGCGACGCACAAACAAAGGGAAAATAAAGCATTTCAAGTCCCGCGCTCTGCGGCAAGCTAGAAAAACTATTCAATGGCGCACCAGTGCTCGCCGAACAATCCCGCTCGGAAAATTTCGTTCCGAATCACCTAATAAAACTATCGCATGAATCTTTAAAAATAATTAAGAGAAGCACTTGGTTCGAAAAGCCTGGAACCCCACGAAGCTAATTTTACCACGTTTTTACAATTCAAAAAACATATTGGGATAAATATATTGAAGTTAGGTAGTTCTAAGTATTTTAAGATCCTATAGCCTCAACAAATGTGATCCGGAAAGGGCAAGGAGACGGGACCATTTAGTACGAAGTTTAGAAAACGGGGAATCTCTGCACAAAGTTTCCACACAAGATAGATACCCAGCACACAGAATGAGCAAGTTACGAACGAAGAAGAAAAAGATGTATATAAGAAAACATGACAACCGAAAAAAGCAAGTGGGTAAGAAAGGTAACATTGCCAACACAGGGCTTCTTTTTCGATGAGGAAACCTATCAGTATTCCTCATGGGTAGCCAGTCCCTACAACATAGGACAGGTAAGGTAACTAACCTCTACTCGTTTGCTCCCCTACGCCTCATGAGGGAACCTATTGCCTATCCTATGCCAGCTTAGGGGTAAAATATCGCAAAGCTTTCTCAGTATTTCTTATTCCTTCAACACCACTGATAATCAAGTAGTATTTAAGTAGCCCTAGATGGCAAGCTAAAGCATGAAACTCTCATCGCATAGCCCTAGCGGCGAAAGAGAAATCTTTAAAGCTAACTATTCAGAATTATTTAAGAAAGATAATCACGCAAACCCATTGCTATCGACAACAGAAAATAAAAATCGACTTGTTATTAAATTTTGAAAACATGAAATACTTTCGATCTGGCGCCCCCTCCTGCCGCAAAACTAAGGGCGTGCGAAGACAACACGAGCGCAGAACGAAGGCCGGATGTACAACATGAAGACGTCTGTCCACCGCTACAACACCAAATAATAACAAGCGATTCCTTCTTAGTTCACGCGTTGCTTTCGGTTTGAAGAGCCACTCATGCTCCACATTTCCTCTCCAATCCCAATTTTCAGGGTCGAGCTGTTGTGACAGAACTTCAATGCTCGGACTGGGCGCAGTAGTTGCAGTTCGTAACCTCCGTAGTCGGACTACAGCGCTAGACATCACGGAGCTTTCGAAAATACAGTCTGTTCTGTAAAGATAAATCACACAAATTCAACGGCAAAGTTAGTGAGTTACATCTCAGGTGAGTTACACTATCTCGGATCAGGGAAAACTGCAAAATTTGTACCGACCTTGAGAAAGACATTATACAGGCAAGGGCTGAGAAAATAAATGGCCGATGTCTAAAATAACTTAGCATCTAACTCGTCTTGGTCTTGGACGTCCAATGCAGAACTAATGTTCAGACTACAATATTCGAATAAGGCACGGACTTCATGAGTTGCTTGGTGCTGCGACCTGAAAATGGTGTCGATCGGGTAGTGTGATAATTTTGAAATTAAAAGACCAGGAGTAGCGCCTTTTTAAATTAAAAAACAATATTAGCTGCCGGTTGGGTGCGTGACTCGTTCTCTTTTGCCTTTTCTGAAATTGAGGATGTCTGAAGACAATTTAAGAACCAAAACGCAATTGCAAACAAATGATTTTTTTGCAAAAATGTTATTTTGAATGGCCCGAAATTTAATCGACATAATCTTTACATTTTTTCCGTTCAAAATAAGACCCATAAAAGCAAGCACACGAAAGGTTTGTGTTGATATTCTGTATCTAATTTTTGGAAACACTATTTTCATTCCTTGTTTAATGAACAAAAGACAATGAAGGACAAAAAAGCTGACTGGAACATTGAAAAATAAATTACTTGTCCTGTTAACGATTTTTTCTCGCAATCAAGACTAGATCAACGAGTACGTGCTATAATGCAGAAACCAAAGAGAATTCATTCCAAAGTATAATTTAACGAACATTTCCAGTGAAGTTACGAGTAAGCAACAACTGAGGGCGAAAACAAGAAGTTCGCTATCAGCGAGACCAACATGACACAAGCAGAGTTCCTACAGCACGACAGAGACTCTTGCTACAGAGCATTGATCCCTGCATACTTGAGAGGCAGGGGCAGGCCAATAAAGGCCAAACTAAACATGGATCACAGCGCTCTAACTGGCCAACATTAAAGTTCATGCTAAATATTTACCCACGGGTAGTTAATTGACGCACAATGTAGATCTAAATGTGGACGCGTCGCACAAAGCTCGCTCAGGTTACAAAGAATAAGGTGAAAAATTTATTCATGTTAGAAAAGTCACATTTCGTTGGCCGGAAAAAATTAGCGCGTCTGAAAGCATGAGAATATATTCAGAAAATGTTCATTTTGTGGACGATTTCATTTGAAGTCGACAGCTAAGTAAACGTGACTCCGACGTCAGAGGCGTACGATGAATCAATAATAATATAACTTAGGACGGCACAAAGAGCGCAACCGAGTGCGTACGGACTTGTGCTTTAAAACCACTCAAAAACGCCCTAAAAAATGCAGCGAACTTGAGTGAGCGATTTCAAGCCGCACAACATTGCAGTGTGCGGGTTCCCAATAAAAACGTAGAAGCAATTACGGCAACAACATGAGGCCCGAAAAAAAAAATTAACAATAACCCGTAAAGTTCAGCTCAATAAAAGTGGCGGGGCGCAAGACACAGCGCAAGCCAGCACGTGCACCCGCTGTTCGAAGTTCAAGCCAACAGCTCAACAAAAACCCTTGGGATTCTCTCGCTCTCTGTCCTCCATACATTTTTGTATTTGAAAACTACAATTGCAAAAAAAAGGCTCGTTAGAATCTCCCAATGATCCACACCAGCGTGGGAACAAGTTTCGAATTAAATGAAAGGCGCTGCTATTGCAATTTATCACAGGAGCTGGGAGAGATTCCCTGAAAACAATTAATTGGTCCCAAAGAAAATTGTTTCAGGATCGAGTGCAGAGCACGGCCACAAATAGTCGTAAGTTCCAGTTTAGTGCACAAAAGTAAGTCAAATCGCAGTAGTAAAATTTGATGATTTCGGCGCAGTGGACGTGGCTGAATTGGAAAGTAAAAGTGTAAATTAAGTTTGCAGAGAGTAAACGAGCGCTTAGATACACCAGCTGAAATGAGATCAACACAAAGAAAATTGTGCAGAATGATTCACAAAATCAGGCCAAACTAATAATTTTCAAAATTACGAGCTCGAGCATCAACTGAAAAAAGGGAAATAAGCGAACGGTAGAACTAAAAAAAGGTTAACGGAAAGAAAAAGAACAACGGAAGGAAATAGAGGAAAGAAAGAATAAGAGGATACAACCGGCGATAACAACAGCAGAAATAATGAAGAAAGTGCCACCAAAATTATGACACAAACAATTTTTTCAGATAACAACAGAGACAATAGGAACGCGGAAGGCCTGGCGAACTGAAAATTATCATTTTAGAAACAATTAGTCAAGATCTTATAAGAGATGCATGAGGCGCTTGAGAAGCCTTACTTACTCCCTGAATTATTCGTTGATTCTATATAAACTAAATATCCTCAATCCACAGTCAAGCCTGCGGTGACGTTGAAAGAGTAAGTTAAATTTGGGTCTGACGTTCCGTAGATTTAAACTGAGTGCGTCGCGGCTTTTTCAAGCGTGTCATGAGACGCACAAAAATGTCATCTCAGTTTCATGGCAAACAATCGTTTGCCGGTTTTGTGACGCACGTTTGACATTTGAATGTGTCAAAAACGCCTCTTGTTTTCCTCAGTTTGACCGCCTCGGACTTCGCCCACGGAGACGAGGACCCAACTTTTACATCGATCTCTGATTGGCTATGCTTTTATGTCATCAGTTTTTTCCAAAAGGGGCGAGCATTTGTCAACAGCGTAAAAATGGGAAAATAACGAGCAAATGGGGCAAAATTGCACGGCAACATAAGTAGAGATATGTTTATGTGGAAGTCGCTTGCATAATACATCGTCGATTCCTCGGAAGTTTGCATAGAGGAGACAAAGACAATGATGACCAACGGAACGAGCTGTTTGTGTTTTACGAAATTGAAACTTGAAAATGAATTCAACATCGAATCAAAATAAAACCCATGCATGAATACGGGAATTCAAAATAAAACTATTTTATTTGATGAGCATGGAGGATGTGTTTAAAAAAAGCGTAGTGTCATATCGCTGAAAGCTAGCACACTGGAAAGTAACTTCAAATGCAACGGAAAACAGGAGAACATTAAAATGAAATTCTTGTAATCATGCTCGTCAAATATTGCAACAACACAAAGGCAATAGTGATAAATCGAGAAAAATAAAGAACTTCGCGGTAGCCTTCAAAATCTATTCACTTGGCATTAATAAAAATACAGGTCCTCTTTTAAAAAATATCAAGCAGCCGCGTACACTTCACCAGTCAGCACGCAGGATGCGACTTCATCTCCCGGACACTCATGATCGACCTTTGTCATCCAGTCTATAGAGAACTGTCTAGAAAAATTCCGTCCCTAACTCAATACCGTAGCAGGCTCGTCAGTATTAAAGGTATGCAACCTGACCGTCACTTGTACCCTGTACGCCACTCGGCTACGCAACGCAGACATAAACTTTTTTTTTAAATATCAGTGAGAAAATATTTTGGAAGCTATGAACTTCAAGAATAACGAATGTCAATTTAAAACATACAATTAAAATTTCCCTGAAAATATTCTCACCACACTTCTAAACCAAACTAAACTTCACAACGAACATGACTAGAAAACGCAAAATTAATGATGAAGAGGAGAAACTATTTGTACCGCAAATTGAAGACCAACAAAACTGTGCATCAAAGGTGACAAGATTAGAAAGTTAGTAAGAAGCTCGAACAGCAATCTTCATCGCGGACACCAACACGCACCACACACCAACATCAAAGAGATTCGTTCGATACGCTTAAGCTGCTTATCGACAAGGCATCTTATGTGAACACCAACATCCGGTGGTTCCTAATTTTTTATTTCGCCCCGCACCCCTAAAGACATTTTATTTGAACCTCGCACCCCCTGAAATAAAAATGTCAACATACACCCAATATCTTATTATTTACCAGAACTTTTTTTGCACTCTATATCGTCTCGCACCCAAGGTAGAGAACCCCCGCTCTAGACTGTTGGAGCACTATTTTCTACGACACCATATATTCTAAGGCATTCGTCATCAACACGTTTTTGAAACGGTTCTACAGTTCTTAAATTCCTTGGAAAATAGAACACTTCGGAGAATTAGGCTCACAGAAATATCCGGTTCCAGAGTTCTGAAATTTCAAGAAAAATAGAACACGTCGTAAAATTAAGCTCACAGAAATGTCTTACCATCTGGAGGAAGAGCAATTGTCAAGTCTTCGGAAACGAGGAGAAAAGCAGCGAAACTACGGCACCTTTGCCCGAGCAGTGCGGATTCCAAGCGACGCCGCACGCATAAAGTAACGCGCGGCCCACATCAGAGGCGTCAGTGGAGTCAGGAGTGGAGCTGGAGCAAAAATTGAGCGCTCCGCCTTGACGTAACAGCGCATGAGACGAAGTTCAAGTGAGCGCTCATGTATCACGAGGATGACTCAAGATCAGCAACTCAAGATCAGCAACTCAAGATCAGCAACTCAAGATCAGCAACTCAAGATCAGCAACTCAAGATCAGCAACTCAAGATCAGCAACTCAAGATCAGCAACTCAAGATCAGCAACTCAAGATCAGCGACTCAAGATCAGCGACTGGCTAAGTAGGTCGTCTTCAGTAATCTCCAGCATCCTCGTGCCTCGAAAATTTTTTACACGCAAATTCAAATGAAAACACAACTGTCGGTATCCTGATACGTGCGCCACGTACCGCAACAAGAAAAAGAACGAACACGACCTTGTAGTAAATGATTTTAGAGACGTAACAGACGAATTGCTAATCCCTTTAGCAATTCTGCATTATTTTATTCATCAAATAATTTTTTAAACAAAAACGCATAGGTGAAACGTCCCTGCAAAAAGGTATTTTTAAAGAAAATCGCCACAAAGGCGTTTTTACTGTAGCTGAGATTGGAAATCAGCTGAGGGATGAAGACCAAACATCAAAGACAGTGATACGAGGATAGGAAGATCAATCTTAAGCCAATAAAAAATGGAAGCGAGAACAATACAAGACCGCAGCGCTCTCTTTAAATGGCCCCATAAGAGGTATCGCAGGGTAACCAAAGTGCCGCCGCTACACAGACGCGTGCAGACACAATCGATACAATCAATTATCCAGCTCAGACGACAAATTTCTATAGCAAAAAAACTCAAAATAAAAAAAAAATACATTTTCTGTAATGAAAGACCTTAAAATCAATGAAAAAAAACATTTTCTATAATGAAAGATCTCAAAATCAACGACAAAGACAACTTGAAGCATATCTCTACGCACCATTAACTTCCAGCATAGTTCTCGTCAGAATTCGATGCAATGTTGGGTAATACAACAATATGAGTCGCACTGAAGACTACGAAACTATCTACAAGCTACTGCTCGGCATCACGGACACAAACGATGCATCGCATCCCATCAGGCTGCAGTGCACGCAGCCTCCGGGTGCAGGAGGTGTTTGTAGACTTCCGAGTCTCTGATTTCAATTTATGTCTCATGTTTGCATGTTTGTTTGAATGACTTCAATCGCTAGAATTATTTTTCAGCTCCCTTCAGCACACGGGACTGGTAAATTGTAGCCTCTAATTAAACGCGCCTCGCTATGCGACTCGCAGGATTTTTTTAACTTCCACTGCAACATTGCGACAGAGTCAATAAACCAGGAATAGCCTTCTTGCTTGACACACACACACACAAACGCGTCGCGCACTTGGACATCATTAGTATTACTCAGATAATTACTAGGCATAAACATATAGGTCCATCACATTATGAGCCACACAACAGTTACTCGACACAACAACCTCGTCTCTGGCATCACACATAGACGTTTTTTCGTCGAAAAAAATTAGACTCGTGGTGTTAAATTAGATCATTTTCAAATTTTTCACAGCGCTGAAATTTCGTCCGAATTAGAAACTACCTAGCTCTTAATGAGCCTAGATTATAAAGTTTCTACACAATGTCCACTTCAAAATGTTTTCACAAAGTTCATTATTCAAGCGCCCTGCCAGAGCCTTCATCACAAAGCATGACAAAGCATGAACCGAGAGAACTGCAGCAGCACTGGAGCAGGCTGTCACGACTGTGCTGAGAGCGAAGCTCGCGGCATCACAGAAGGGCACGCGCTGCCCCACGCCTGCAAGTCCGGCTCTGGAGCAATCCACGCGGGCAAAGAGACGCGTTTGGGAGCTGCATCGATTGCCAATGGTATTAAATCACAGCCTACGCCTCGCGCGCCACCTTCATGGGCTCGCCTGTCCTACCTTAAACATTTCGACGAGCTCTCAACGTCGAAATCCCCAAAAGAAGCACGTAAATCTCATGAAAAAGTTTGGATTTTCGTAGGGTAACCCCTAATCACTGGTCATAAACAGGAAAAAATCGTTTTCAAAATATCACAGACGTTGAGCAAAGTTGAAACGCGAGGTTGAAACACATAATGTATAAAACGTATACTGGACATTGTTCCATTAACGCGTGTATCTGCTGGTGGAAACAAATATTCTCCTCAAAGTAAAAACACGGAGACATTGAAAAACGAAAACGTATTTTAGTTCAGTTTTCCTCATTAAATTTTAACGTCTTTTTTATAAGGGCAAAATTTTTCTTCAAAAAATTAACGCTCTTAAATATTGAGTTCTCAAAGTAGGTATTGGGTGATTTTGAGA